>CAUYLG010012700.1:0-116390 GCA_963573385.1 Cacajao melanocephalus | reverse complement strand
ACAGAACTCTCCACCCCAAATCCACAAAACATACATTTTTCTCAGTATCACATTACACCTATTTTAAAAGTGACCACATAATTGGAAGTAAATCACTCCTCGGCAATTGCATAGCATTTCACAGGTTTAAATAAAATATTGGTTGGCTGCTTGTTTGTTATTTTCATCTCTTACTCCTGCCTGTCTCCATTGTTAAGCACAATTATTTGGCATAAAAGAGGTTTTTAATACCCATTTCTAGACTGCATTCTAGCCTGGGCAATAGAACAAGAATCCCGTTCTCTCTCCCTCTTTCTCTTCCTCTTTCTTTCTCTCTTACATTCTTTGTTTTTTTTCTTTCTTTCACTCTTTCTTTTCTCTCTTTAAAAAAAAAAGAAAGAAAGAAAGAAAGAAAGAAAGAAAGAAAGACAGAAGCAGCCTACATGCCTGACAATTTGAAACTAAGTTATCCCGTACCTGCCAGCTCCAGATTATAAGAAAGAAAACCAACTTCTATTTTATGTAAATGACTGTGATTTGAGACTGAAGATACTGCAACAAAGACTCTTCAAGCCATTTCCAAATATGCCCATTCTTCTAACCCTTTTCTTGCTTATCAAAGTTTAACTGGAATAATATCTCTTGCCATGACCTTTTTGCCAGCTGCTCCTGATTTCCCCAGATCACTGTTTTTCTTGAGTTCTTTCTAGATTCTGAGTTATCTAGTCTTCTCCAAGCACTATGAGCAGGCACACATGAGTGCACATAACAATGCTAACTTTGGGAACTACTTTTCCTCGAATATCAGTATGGTACAATGCATGTAGTAGGTAGTCAGTACATGCTTACTAACTACATTCGAAGTAAAGACTACTACTTGCCAAACCCTGGAAAAGTAACATTTTCCACCTACACATTTTGAATATTTGGTGGCCAAAACTGAATGGGATTATTTTTTGTAAAGGAAGAAATATTTTAAAAACCTGATTGTCTCTTCAGTTTAGCCACCAAGTAAGCATGGGAGCAGGTTGGGTGAATAAGTTCCATGGGCCAGAATGTCAGGATTAAGCTGTTATCATAGACAAACTAGGTTAATGTCTTAATGACTAAGAGGAAAGAGAAAATGAGAGGGCACCGTGGAAGTCTCAAAGGGGCATGTGCCACACTCTTCAGGGATAACACAGAAAGCAAAAACCTAGAATAAAAACATTTTGTGGAAAATAACCAAAAAAAATTACCAACATCTTGGTCATCTTTAAAAGAAATGGAAAGTAAATTCATTGTTAGGCTAAAAGAAGGAAATAGACAAGAAACAATTAAAAAATGAAAACAAAAATGAAAACAAAAATCATAGGCAAATGCAAACATAAATCCTGATGTTTTAAGTTCTTCTAGGAAGAGATATTTCAAAACCCCTATTGCCCAGTGGGAGAACTTTGCTGTATCAGCTGACAGGAGGTAGAAAAGACGAGTAAGCAGCCCTTTCAAAGTGGCATTCAGGGGCTTCAGGCATGGAGAAAGTAGCTTGTTTTTGCAAATGGCTTGCTCTTGTGAGGACAACCTGGCTGAAGGGATCTGAAAACCTCAGAATCAACCTAGAGTTTGGAGGAAGCTCAGGGCAGACTCACCAGTGGATGCCTTCAGGCGTGCAGGCTTGCTCTTGTGCCTGCCCTTCTCCGCTGTCAGGAGGATATTGTATTCCTGTCCTGGTCCTAGGCCTCTCAGGACATAGGAGGTGGTGTTTCTTGGCAGTTGCACCTCCACCCGCTGGCCTGTGGGGAGGCTGTAATTGAGGCGGTAGCGGTCAAACTTGGCCAGCGGTGTCCTCCAGAGCAGGGTCAGGCTGGTCTCTGTGGTTTCAGAAACCTGAAAGTCCTTGGGTGCGTCCAACTCTGGGAGGAGAACAGAGATGAATGCTCTTCAGGTTGCAAGGCAGGGCTGCATCTGGGGCTGAAAGTCAACTGCCTCTGGGCTAGAATCCTAGGTCTGTCACAGAGGAGCTGGGGGACCACACACGATTCACCTCCCTGGGTCTCTCTTTTCACTTCTGTAAAACAGGTCTAACTATAAGGTCTAATTAAGACCTAGACTTAAACTATGTTCCTGTTACTTATAATCTGCTTAACAGGGGTATAAAAGTTAGGTGTTTTCTCAGAGAAAACCCCACAGATGTGTTTGGACTAGACAATAGTCTATTTAAAAGATGCAATTGATTACCAATTTAAAAATGTTTGTGAATTTCTTATAAAGCCTGGTTCCAATTTTTCTTTTAAAAATCTTCTGTCCCCCTTCCCGTACAGGGGATGATGTTGGCATCATATAGATGGACCGTGCTTATGTTCCTTTTGAATTTCAACATTGGGGCTAGATACTACAGGGCCCTTTCTCTGGGCTTCTACTTTTTCTCTTTAAACAGGTTTTGGCCGCATTGGCCCTGTCTCATCTGCCCAGCACCAGCTCAGTGGGATGGGAATCCCAGGTATGCCTCACCTGTGGCTGCGTTGATGGTTGCTGGATTGCTCTCCTTGTCTTCTTTTACAGCAGAAACTCCAATCCCATATTCAGTTCCTGGCCTCAGACCTAAGGAGAGAATGTGCTAGTTGAGATTCATCCTGAAATCAAAGGGACTTTCAGAGGATGATAAAAATGGCTTTGAGTTGGTCTCCGGAGGTTATAACCAATGTTCAGAATGTCTTACAAATGAACTCGCTGCAGTCCAAGCAAGCGGTATGTCTGGAAATTGGACTTATTTCAGAAGGTTGCAAATGGGGACATGTGGGAGGAAGTGCCCATCCTTTAAGGGCCCTCTAGGGCTGGCTGGCTCAGGCAGGCAGAGATGCAGCGCTCACCTGTGAGTGTTGTTTTGGTTGTGGCTTGTTGGCTCTTTGGGACATCAACCTCAGCATGGTCCCCTCCGGAGATGGGTGCATATTTGATTCTGTAACTGTCAATAGCTGCCTTGCCATTCCTCCATTCCAGGGTGATGCTGTTATCTGTATGGGAAACTCGTCGAAGATTCCTGGGAGCATCGAGGCCTGTTTGAGAGAAGAAGGAACATTTGCATTGAATATATCAGTCACAAGAGAGCAAGAATCTTTGACAGCTCAAGCTAACATATGAAAGGTGCCTGTCACTGGAGACAATTTACAAAATTCTCAGCTCACTCATCTGTCCTCACAGATGATGTGCAAATCTAAACAAATGCTACAGATTTGGCACCTTTCCCCATTATCCTATTATGGATGACTGTAACAATTTAGCCATTTGTATTTTTCTCAGACTTTGTGCTTAAATAACAATGCAAAGACTTAAGAATAAGCTCATGAGAGCAAGAAATGTTCTTTGCATTTTCTCATCGTATTTCTTTTCCTTTTCTTTCTTTTTATGTGTTTTTGAGATGGAGTCTCGCTCTGTCACCAGGCTGGAGTGCAGTGGCATGATCCTGGCTTACTGCAACCTCTGCCTCCTGGGCTCAAGCGATTCTCCTGCCTCAGCCTCCTGGGTATGCGCCACAGGCATGTGCCACCACACCCAGCTAATGTTTGTATTTTTAGTAGAGATGAGCTTTAACCATGTTGGCCGGGATGGTCTTGATCTCTTGACCTCGTGATCCGCTTGCCTTGGCCTCCCAAAGTGCTGGGATTACAGGCGTGAACCACCATGCCCGTCCTCCTCATTATATTTCTAATAACTCACAAAGTACTTACTGAGCTCTGAAAAAATATTTACTGAATGAAAAATGGACATGTCCGAACTGTAAAAATAATGCCAGAGGCTAAGGTGATAGGAGGCTCACTTGTCGTATGTTTTACATATATTGTATTTTACTTCAAAAATATTTATTTGAACTTTAAGGAGAACTCTTGTCTGAGACTATCAGACCAGCATCTTCCATGTATGTCCTCCTCCCCAAAGGTGCTTTGGAAGGTTATTTGGAATTTTGTGGGTTTTTTTGAAAAATTAATTAACAAATTGCTACAATATTTTAAAATTTAAAAGAGTAGAAATACTCCTACCATTTTTCTTACTGTAAAATGAGCCTAGAAGACACCCCAACATGGAGTGGGATGGAAATTTTTCAATCTCTCCTTTACTGTATCTGTTAACAGGGGAAGGCCTTTTACCTGTTGTGAAGGTCTCTTTGGCTGGGTTGCTCGACATGTCACCTCTGCGGGAGATGAGGGACACCTCGTACTCAGTGTCAGGCTTCAGGTTCCCGATGGAGTACTGGTTCTCGTCCTCCGTGAGATCGATGGTGGTACGGTCGCCTGGCACATCTTTGATGCCGTAGGTCAGCTCAATGCCGTCGATCTCAGCCAAGGGCTTGAACCAGGTGATCAAAGCAGTGGTGTCTGTGACATCTTTCACTTCGATCTGGCTGGGGGCATCCAAGCCTATGATGGGCAGAGGACAGAATGGGTTCAGAGGTCAGGGCCAGTGCCTTAGGCTGAGCAGAGAGAGGACTTTGTAACTCTCCAGGCCTGTGAGTGAACACTTAGCTGTATACTAACCGCTTGACTTTAGTTTACCTTTCTGAACCTCAGTTTTGGGTTGGAAAAGCTCTAAGTAGGGATAACAGCAGCTACCTCTAGTGTTTTTTGTTTTTTCAAATCTTAACAGAGATAAAGCTTGCAAGGCATCTAGCACAGAGCCTGGCTCATGGATGTCACATGAAAATAAAAAGGTTGTTCTTTTGTTATTATTATTACTGTTCTCATAAGCTGAGGAAACATGCTTTGGGGATTCTTCATTTGAAAAAATGAACTTACTCTTTCTACATCTTTAATTAGGCAAAACTTCCTGGGTGGCTGAAAACTTTTCCATCAGAATTACAAAGCAGAAAAGTGAGGCAGTAGACTGTCTTGACAGTGTATGGAAAGTTATTTTTCATAAAAAGAATTCACGCAAGAAAGTCATTGCTATTTTAAGCCTTGCCCGTTTTTGCATGCTCATCTTGACTTTTTCTGCCCTGCCCACTCTGGTGTTGTACTGTGATAGATGATCAGAGCTCTGGAAGCACATTATGCGGTTGAGCGCCACCTGGTCTCTGCACATGCTGTTCTCTCATTTCTTCTTTCTAAGATCATACCTCCCCTCCTCTAAAAATCTCCTGTGCATCCTTCAGAATCCCACTTAAATGTTGTCTCCTAATGAGAAGTCTTTTTTTTTTTTAAAACCCTGCTGCAGTCAGGTAAACACATATTCCCTCCCTGTGGCTGCGACTGTCCTTAAAGAGCATTCTAGTGTCATACGTTTCTCACTGTTTCGTAGCAGATTCCTGTAGAGTAGAATCAATTTAGACGGGATCACTGATTCAATCAGAGAGTGAGTCTTTTTTAATTCCCAGCATAGACATGGGCACATTCTGGGTATTCAGTAAATGTTTCTTTTTAAAAAAATGTTTGTGTTTTCAGCATTGGTTCAGTAAACAATAACAAGTGAAAGGAAATCGGCTTTCTATAGGGAATGAAAAGGAAGAGTAATTCGCAGGCGATTATGAGAAAACTGCAGTCTGTTTTTGAAGTCTAGGTGTTCATACATCAGTCTCAGCTCACAGATAATGTACTTATCAAATGCGTAATGAAAATGATGCCACAAAAATGGACAGAAGCTGCCTGTTCTATGTTCTTATAGGTGCTAGCAAGCACACAAACCATACCTACTCCCTTCTTTAGTACCCCTTTCATTAAAGAAGTTGGGATTCAGTCAAAGACACTGATATCCCCCTAGATTTTGGACCCTTGAATAGCAGAAACTAACATTGCTCTGTTCTTATCAAGTGCAAACATGGTGCTTTGTTATTTATGTCTTGAGTCTTATGACAACCCCACAAGGAGAACACTGTAAACCCATTTTTCAGCAGTTGGATTTGAAGCTTAAAGAAACAGATTTTTCCAAGGTGATGGTGAATGGTGAAGATGGAATTCAAACTCAGAACTGATTAAATCCAAAGCTTATCCTTTTTCCGCTTTACATGACAACATCTCTCAACACTGACCTCAAAACTAAGTGTAATACCACCTTTATATAGATGCCAGAGAGAAGGAGCCAAAGGTGTTTTGAACTGAAAGTTTAAGGCCCTTTAAATCTGGAAAAAAGATTAAAGGTTTAAAGGCTTCAGGTATGTCAGCAAAATGAACAGGTAAATAACTGTCCCCCTATGTTGAAATTGATATGATTATTCAACTTCAAATGTGAGAATGTTTGGCTGAAATAAGAGGAAATAAAGCAGCCAATTCCCAAATTTAGATTAAAAAGAAAAGAACAGTGAAAAAAAATCTTTCGTATTTTCAGTGCACCTCCTCCATAGCAACCAAGCATTTGCTTTGTTTTTTCTTTGTCTTTCTGTTGATCTAATGATTTTCTTTCCTGTTGGTACCTGCTTTTCTACCTACCACAGAGAGATGTTGTCAGGATGATGGAAAACGTTTGCTTATGAAGGAGAAAATCCATCGAATTGGCTACGAGCTAGGCAAAATGTGCAAATATTTAAATGCAAGATGTTCTTTCTTGTCATTAGCAACTGATTTAACTTTTCCAACAACCCCCTGCCAAGAAGAGTCAATTACTTAAAGAGTTGACGCATATGTTATCTTGAAGAAAATGAAGAGGCTTTCCTACACGGAAGTGCAAAATTATGTATTTTTTCTTTTTAAAAAAACTGCAGCCTGTAATCCTAGCACTTTAGGAGGTTGAGGCAGGTGGATCACTTGAGGTCAGGAGTTCAAAACCAGCCTGGCCAATATGGTGAAACCTCGTCTCTACTAAAAATACAAAACAATTAGCTGGGTGTGGTGGTGGGCATCTGTAATTCCAGCTACTTGAGAGACTAAGGCAGGAGAATCGATTGAACCCAGGAAGCAGAGGTTGCAGTGAGCCAAGATCGTACCACTGCACTCCAGACTGGGTGACAGAGTGAGACTCCGTGTCCAAAAAAAAAAAAAAAACACAAAAACAACCAAAAAAATTGCTTCCTGGTAGAGGAACTCCAAATTCAGATATTTTTCTTACCAAACGATCTAGTACTGCTAAATCCTATTCTACTCACAAGAAGTTCTGACATCATTAGCATTGAGTAAATTTTTATTTAAGTTCCTATTGAAGAGATGGAATCAACTTTCTGCATAAATCAGAGCCTAGTCAATGTTAGTGGAAATGGGGTTAAAGTTATAAAACTTATCTGGCTTAAAGTTATGCTCCTGATAGTGTCAACTATGTGATGTTAAAGTGATTTAGCTTCTTTACACTTTAACGTTAATATTTTCCCCTCCTCTGTCCTAGAACTGGGTGCTAATATTAAACTAGTGACATCGTAGATTGTTAGCAATGGGCTTAATTATCTATCTTCAGGTAGTTCATGCCCCTTTGAAAGGCGATTTTGAAACTCCTTTCATCAAGAGGCAGATGTTTCCCCACTCCTTAAACATAAACTGGCCTTGGGATATACTTTGATAGAAGTGATCTAATGCCAGTTTTGAACCTGTTCAACAGTTGTGTGAATAGGACCAGCATCCTGGAGAATGAAAGACCTGTGAAGCAGAAAGACACCATCCTGGCTGAAGCCATCCTAGGCCAATCCACCCCTTAACCACACAGATATATGAGGAGTGCAGTCAAGAACAGATAAACTGCTCAGCTGAGCCCAAACCTAGATCGCCAACATGCAAAGAATTGTTATTTTAAACCACTGTATCTGCACTTTAAAAATGTAGCAAAAGTTAAATGATATAGATGTTATATGAGAAGGCACTTTCTCAACCAGGAGATGCTATGAGGTACAATCAGCCTTATCATTGTATCAGGAGTATTAAAGGTGATACTCACGTGTGGTGGTCACCCTCTTTAGGCCAGGGCCCCGGGTATTGTTTTTCACTATGTGCAGAGATATCTCATACTCTTGCCCAGGAGCTAGACCGGTTTGCTGATAAGAGGTCTCTGGCCTCCTCAGGCTTTTGGTGATCTCTCCCTCATCTTCTTTATTCTGAGAGATAGAGGGAGCTTGGTAAGACTTACGGGAGGTATCAGTTTCTTAATTTATGTGATTCCTTCACTCTGCATTCATTCATTCCTCTTTTAATCTTTCATCTATTCATTAGGCACTTACTGTGCAGCAGATCAGTATGTGAACTACTGAGATATAGAGATGATAAAGACATTTCTCTAGTTTGTTTCTCCCTCTTGTAAACCTTTACCCCTTTGTCATGCAAGTCAAATGACAGAATGTGAGAGCCAAAGGACTTCTGAAGCCACAAGCTCAATCCCTCCTTTGGTAGACTGAGGCCAGCATCAGAGAAGCAGGGTGATTGTTGGATAGTCACACAGCTAGTTGGTGGCAGAGGCTGGGCTTAAATTCAGAGAACAAGTTCCCTGCCTCACATGTGCTTTTAGGCCTGGAGAGAAGAGTTGCTCAAATCTGAGGTGTAACTGTATTTTGAGGGAGAGACCATTTCTTCTCTTCTTTGCCTCTGAGTAGAGATTCCCAAGGTGATGAGGGACAATTGGAACCTTGAGATGACCAGTTCTATTTGTCTAGGCTCTCAGCCCTAAGTGCCACACTTACTGACTTATCAAAATCAGGGGAAACCAACATCCCTTAAAATACAGATACTAATAGAAAAGGTGCTAATTAGAGTCTTGTCCTCCACCAAAAGCTAAGGAAATTGAGTTGATGCAAAAGTCTTCAGAACCCTTTGATCATCTTTCAAATCCTTGAGGTCAAATGGATCTGCTCTTTTGTACTCCTTACCATATTCCGGAAGATGATCTCCCAGGTTTCAAAAGCAATGTCTAGAGGATCCCACTCCACTTCCACAGATGTCTCCTTGATGGACTTGAATTTCAGGCCTTCAGGTGCAGGCAAGTCTATAAGGAACAACAGAAATAGAACGTAAGGATAGGGTAGGTGTGTGGGTGGGCAACGTAGCCATGATTCCACTAAACCAGACCGGATGACTGCAACGATCAGGGCTCACAACCAGAGCAGGTGTCCTTTCACAGCTTCTTCTGGGATAAGGTCTACTATGAGGCTGTATAAAAATTAATATTAGAACAAACAGTATCATTAATTTTGTCTATTTCATATAGTGAAATCTAAAATGAACACATGCTTTGTAATCAGCCATACTTGGGCTTAGAATCTAAGCTCTACTATTACTATCAATGTGAACTTGAGCAAAATTGCATACAATGCTCTAAGCCTCAGTTTCTTCACCTGGGAAAGGAAGATAAATATGTCCACTTCTTGGGAATGCATTGAGGAATGAGTGATGTACTCCCTGTAGACTGCTGGGCCTGGTTCATGGCATGCAGAGCAAGTTTAATAAATGGCAGCCAATGTTGTTATTATTAAGCAAGAAAGGGTCAATTTCTAGCCAGAGCTTGCTTTTTGGATATGAAGGTAATTATATTGATGCTAAAATCATAAACCAGAATGTTTCCACTTAAAAAAAATAGACAGTGAGCTCCACTGAAAAGCAATAGAGTGGTGAAGAGCATAAATCTGCTAGGACTGCCAGGGTTAAAGTTTTGCTTCTACTACTTGTTAGTGGCATGATTTGGGATAAGATGCTTAACCTTTCCATTTGATGTGTTTCAACATGTTGAAAAAAAAAAAAGATGCTTAACCATGCAATCTCAGTTTCCCCATCTATAAAATGAGGTTAACAATAGCTCCTATTTCATGCATATACTAACACATAAAATGAGGACTCTTTCTTTTTGAGATGGAGTCTTGCTCTGTTACCCAGGCCGTAGTGCAGTGGTGTAATCTCGGCTCACTGCAACCTCTGCTTCCTGGGTTCAAGCTATTCTCCGCCTCAGCCTCCTAAGTAGCTGGGATTACAGGCGTGCACCACCACACCTGGCTAATTTTTGCATTTTTAGTAGGGATGGGGATTCACCATGTTGGCCAGGCTGGTCTTGAACTCCTGACCTCAGGCAATCCACTGGCCTCGGCCTCCCAAAGTGCTGGGGTTACAGGCGTGAGCTACCACACCCAGCCAAATGAGGATTCTTATACTAATATGTAGGCTTCTTACAACAAAGTCTAGTACATAGCAAATATTTGCTAAGTGTTACTTGTAATGATTCTCTCTGGCAGGAAGTATATAGGAAAGCAAGGAGAAAGATTTTACGGAAAGCAAGGTATTTCTTTAAGAAGTGATTCTATGGACTTAATTCTAGGCTCTCACTTGTTATAACTGTAACAAACAACTATAGGATGGTAGGGGCCATGGCGAGGGAGGGCTGAGGTCAGGTGAGGCTGCCCAAAAGAGATCTGCTCACTCACATGTGGCCACCCTGGCGCTGACGGGAATACTCTTCTTGTTCTCCAGGATGGCAAATACACGGATAAAGTACTCCACACCAGGCTCTAGCTCCCGGATGATGGTGGACGTCTGGTCCCCGGGCACACGGAACTGCATTTCCAGGCCGCCCTCGTGGGTGGGTGTGTACACGACGAGGTACTCCGTGACCCGCATCTCATTGTCCCAGGCCAGGTTGACCGTCTCTTCTGTCACTTCTGTCACGACGAGGTCTTTGGGAGGAGACACTGGCAGGAATAAGAAAGGACATCTGGCATCAACAATGTGCCCTGTAAAATCCCTCTAGGTTTATTTCTCTTGACCTGCCTCTTCCACCGTCAGCCACAGAGGACTGAAGATCTTCCATTGTCTCTAAAATGCAGAAGGCATCAACGATCCCCTGCTGTGATCCATCTTAAGACCTGTGGTGGCTGTTCCTTAGTCCATTTCCTTCAGGCTGGAGTCCCAGGTCAGCCGTGTGGCCTTTGGTGTTCTGGCCTCTCTAACTTCCTCTTCTCTTAGTTCAGATGTAGGCCGTTGGGATGGGAAAGTGCAGTCTTAGCCTGACTCCCTGCTCTGAACTGTGAGTTACATGTCCCTAGAACTGGGAAGGTATTTTGGGCTCATCTGATCCAACGTTCTTATTTTATAGATGTGCGTAAGGCAGAATGACTTGACCAAGTTTGCTCACTTCATCAAGTTTAGAACTTAGATCTCCTTCCTGCCAGCCTGGTGTTCTTTCCAACCAGGCTTCCCTGCTTGGGCCACCTTGAACACAAAGTCATTTATTTATGTCTAGATACCAGCCACTTTAGCAAAGGCAAATATTCTCCCTTATGACAATTATAATATGGGTGGAAGAGAGAAGTACAAAGAAGACACTCATTAAACATAAGCATTATTTTTCTCTCCTGTGTTTTCATTTAACCAGGGTTTACTGAGCATTCACTATGTACCAGGCCCCATACTAACTGCTAGAAATAGTGCCCTTTTAAGGATAAGGAGCTTACAGTCTTTAGGATTAAAAAAAACAAACAAACAAAAAACAAAACCAGTAACAAAAGACAATTAAAAGGCAGGCAATCTTGTGGATAATAGGCATTTTGTCTTTGGCTGAGTATGCATTTGAAACAGTTGTTTTTATGTAATGTCACTGCATATTCAATTTAGCTGAATTTTTACCTCCATTCAAATAAAGAGATTTTGTTTACTGTTGGTTTGATGTCAATGGAGAGTAGGAAGGAATGCTAATGTTTAGCAAAAGAGAGGTTATCTCTTTATCTACCTCATCTTGGATAATAGATGTTAAACTCCATGTAGATGAATTAGGCAGACTCGAATACCAGCTCTGTGATGTGTCAGCTGTATCCCTGAGACAATTATATTACCTCTCTGAGCCCTTCAAGCCCTTAAACAGGTCACCTTGTAACAAATGAATGACAGGGCCCCCTTAAAGAGTTATTATGGGCGTGTATTTAAATGAATATATTGATATGTACAAAGAATCAGTGTGTATGTATGTTTATAAATATAAACATAGTTTTCCACCCCACGCTAGGTGTCCACTCCATCATCGCCATCATTATGCTGGTCTATGCCCTGGGACTCACCCTCTGAGCAGTCTTCTCCGGCGTAGCCCTCGTTGCAGATGCAGCGGCCTGAGACGCACTGCCCCAAGTTGCTGCAGTCATTGGGGCAGGAGCGCTGGCCACAATCCAGGCCTGTGAAGCCCTCATGGCAGATGCACTGACCATCCTCACAGCGGCCGTGGCCATGGCAGTCACTGGGACATCGTTGCTCCTTGCAATCTTTGCCCATGAATCCTTCATGGCACACGCACTGCCCGTTCACACAGCGACCCTGGCCATGGCAGTCATTCGGACAGGAGAGTTCTGCGCAGTCAGGGCCAGTGAAACCGTCCTCACAGACACACTGTCCGTCCACACAGCGGCCCCTGTTGCTGCAGTCCCTGGGGCATCGGCGATCCCGGCAGTCTTCCCCCGTGTAGCTGTCATCACAGACGCACATGCCATTCACACAGCGGCCATGCTGGTGACAGTCATTGGGGCAGCTCATGTCACTGCAGTCATAGCCCTTGAAGCCTTGCTCACATTCACATTTTCCCTGGACACAGCGGCCCCGACTGTGACAGTCATTGGGGCACCGCAGCTGGCTGCAGTCCTCCCCAGTATAGCCCTCATCACACACGCACTGCCCATTGACACAGCGGCCATGGCCACTGCAGCCATTGGGACACTTGAGCTCCCCACAGTCAGCTCCTGTGAAACCATCATCACATTCACACCGCCCGTCGACACAGCGGCCGTGGTTATGACAGTCAGCAGGACACCTCTTCTCACTGCAGTCCACACCGGCAAAGCCCTCATCACACACGCACTGCCCCTCCTCGCACCGGCCCTGGCCGTGGCAGGCGTGTGGGCAGGTGAGTTTCCCGCAGTCTTCACCTGTGAAGCCTTCTTCGCAGTAGCAGGTGCCATTGATGCAGCGGCCTCGGTCGAAGCAGTCATTGGGGCAGATGAGCTCACTGCAGTCCTCGCCTGTGAAGCCCTCATCGCACACGCACTCATTCTCCACGCATCGCCCACGGTTGTAGCAATTGTTGAGACACAGAGGCTTGCTGCAGTCATCGCCTGCAAAGCCATCATGGCACACACACCAGCCATCTACACACGTGCCATGCTCCTCACTGCAGGGCACCGGGCAGATTTCCCGGCTGCAGTCAGCCCCAGAGTAGCCTTCGAAACAGATGCAGACCCCATTCACACACCTGCCCTGGTCATTGCAGTCACTGGGGCAAGCCAGCTGGCTGCAGTCCTCACCCGTGAAGCCCTCATCACAGATGCACTGCCCATCAATGCACTGGCCTTGAAGGTGACAGTTGCCTGGACATTCGGGCTCAGAGCAGTTGGGGCCTTTCCAGCCAGATTCGCAGACACAGCCACATCCTTCAGTGCTGAAGTTGCCCCGACCGCTGCAGAAGGGCCTGGTGTCCACGTGGCCTGCAACAAAAGAAACAAGTTCTCAGCCAGGCTCAAGCAGCCACATTTCTTGGTATCTACCCAGGGCACCCAGAATCAAATTCAGCTGAAGGATAGTTGCACCCTCAGGCTCCATCGGGCTTGATAACCAGTTGTTTGATATGTGAAATCAGATGAGACTCACATCCACTTACACCAGGTAGGAATTCATAATCTGAACTCCCCAAAATTATAGGCTTGTATGCAAAGACAGTGTGTGATTATGTGTAGGGGTGTGTGTGTGTGTGTGTGTAGGGGTGTGTGTGTGTATTTCTACCCCCGGGAAGTGGATTCTTAGTTTTTGCCACATTTTCAAGAAGTCTTACAAGCCTTGTGATAATTATGAGTCACTGCCTTGTGGAATGCATTATGCTGGGCTATGTTATTTCTTTAGTGCCTCGTCAAGGCCAGGCACATAAAAGATGCCCAAGAAATAGTTGTTGAACTGAATGTAATTCTGACTTTTTGATTCAATATGTATGCCACATTTGGGAAGGGATTTAGACTATCTGGAGCTCAGTTTTCTTATAGGTGAAGTTGGGCCAACAGCCCGCTTCCCTGGGGTATATCTGAGTTAAGTGAACACATTAAGAGCTCACTCTTGTGTCCTTGTAATTTTTTCTGTTTTCTTTTCCTAATTATTTTTTTGGAAGGTTGGCTCAAGTTGGTATGTGGGTTTATATAACCAAAACATTCTAATTTTCCACAACTAAAATGAGGTAGCTGAAGTGTGGCTTTCTGATTCTATAAGGACACCTTTCAGTTTGCCTCTGTCTCCAGAAAAGTATCTGCCTTTATCTTTTTCTTCTTTCTATCCTGAAGGCTAAGTGGAGATCAATGTGAAGAATGTGGGGTCAAGGTTGACATTACTTTAGCCCCTTGAGGCCTAAATATTGCCTTAGCTCAGTTTGCAGAAGTCACTGGTCTGATCTCCACGGAGCTTAAGGAGAAGAAACAAAACTGACTTCTATGGTCTCTGAACTAGAATATATTCACTCTATATTCTCTGTACCTACAAACAGCTGTATCAATATATTTCATCTCCTTCTTGAAAGCAGGAAGAAAGAAAAATTTTTTAAAAGCTGATTTGTAAAGTGAGAATCTAAATCTGTACTGTCCATTTGGTGGCCTGGACCACATGTGGTTATTAGGCATTGAAACGTGGCTAGTCTGAATTGAGATGTGCTGTAAGTGTAAAATACATACCAGATTCTATATAGTATAAAATAATGGACAGTAAAATATCCATTAATAATTTTTACATTGATTTCAGGCTGAAAAAAAACAATATTTTGGCTATGTTGAATTAAATAAGAGATGATTAAAATTATGTTTACCTGTTCTTTCTCCTTCAATGTGACTACTAGAAAATGTAAGATTACACATGTGACTCATATTTTCATTAGACAGCACTGCTTTAAGCAATCATTTTAAATCACTACTTAGCATTATTCCTACTGTGTATTCTCATCTGCATTTTTCCAGGGAGTTGACAGAAGTGGAAGATAAACTAACTTATGTCTGAAGAAAATGTTTTTAAAAATTTCCTTAGAAACCTAGAGCCTGTCCTGCAGAGCTGTAAGAGTATTTCACTTAGGGTGGTTAGGTCTACTCTTGAAATAATTGTTGAACAACATTTTGGTAATTTTTTTCTGAGTGGTAGAAACAGAGATTTTCAGCTCTGATTTGAAGTTGTTGAAACTCCTGTAGTTTTATCAACTTTAGTATTGGAGATAAAGACATAGTTCCAAAGCAGCAAAATTCTTTGAAATGGGATGCATGTGGAGACAGGGCATCCATGGGAAAGTATGAGCTCTGGAGACACACAGGCACATGCAAAACCCCTATAGCTTTCTCTTTTTTTTTTTTTTTTTGAGATGGAGTTTCGCTCTGTCACCCAGGCTGGAGTGCAGTGGTGTGATCTTGGCTCACTGTAACCTCTCCCTCCCGGTTTCGAGTGATTCTCCTGCCTCAGCTTCCTGAGTTGCTGGCATTATAGGCATGTACCACCATGCCCAGCTAATTTTGTATTTTTAGTAGAGATAGGGTTTCACCATGTTGGTCAGGCTAGTCTTCAAATCCTGACCTCAGGTGATCCACCTGCCTTGGTCTCCCAAAGTACTGGGATTACACCGTGCCGGCTTAAGCCCGTATCTCTTATTACTCTTTGTGTCATCTTGTGCCAGTGAGTTAATGCCTTTGAGTTTCATTTCTTTGATCTGAAGAAGAGGTCTCATCTTTCCCTTATCTAACCTTTACCTTAAAGAGGCTGTTGGGAGGATTAAATGAGATAATACGACAGTGCCTATTACACAGAGGTAGCTTAACTCATGATTGTAATCATTATAATTGCTATTACATTGGAACTTTTTTTCTAATTTTTATAGACTCAGCACTATCACAGGCAGCACTGTGCATTTGTAAGAATATTGAGATGTAAGGAACTCAACTCCGTATTGCAGGACCTTCAGGAATCCCATCCTCCTCCTTGGCCTCAGTTTCTCTATTTGTACACTGAGGTAATGGGGCCACATCAGTACCTATCAGAGAGTGCTCTCTGGGACAGAAGTTTCATGGCGTATTCATAGGTTTTGGGGTAGAAAGTGGGTAGATTTCATGGTCAAATACATTTTAGAAACTTAAATTAAGGTGAAATAGGGTTTTTCAAAGCAGGACTTCTTGGAGCCTGAAAACTCCTCTGAGAAACAGTTGTTGCCAGGACTCCTCCAAGCAGGAGAGAAATGGTTGCAGTGTCCACATTTATTTGAACATGAAATCTCTTTGTAATGAACACTCTGGGGAGCTAGTTTTCTAGTAAGACCACTTTGAAAGCAAGCGATGGATGCTGCTATACTTATCATTTCTCCACATTTGCACAGTGTGAGACTGGGCAGGCCACTAGCTCGTACCTGTGGCAGGCTGGAGACAGCAGCCCGCTCCTGCACTACATTGCTCCCTCAGGGAAGACACAAGGTTCTCCAGCTCCTCCAGTCTGCTCAGCAGTTCCTTAACATCAGGGGCTGCGGCACAGCCACAGGCCCGGCGGGGGATGTTGATGCGATGCGTGAAGACAATCTGGTTTTCCCCATCCACTGTGTGCTCCTGGAAGCTTTCACTGGGCTCTGAAGGTAGGGTCAGGTCTTTCTCCCCACTGGGCGACTCCAGATCCACTGAACACTGGGATCCCACGGGCAGCTTGATGTTGTAGACATGGTTAAACACCACTGGCTGGTTCTCCTCTGGTAGGGTGACATTCACCCCACTCTGTCGCTTGTGCCGGATGACTTTCTTGAGGACCCCGCCTTCAGTAGGGGGGGCAAGCAAAGCAAGAAAGACACCTGCCAACAACTGAGTCATGGCCCCCATGGTGGAGGTGGGTTTGGCTGGGTGTTGCTGGGGTTCTAGCGTTCTAGGGTGTCCCACTCTAGAAGAATTTGAGATTTAGAAGCACAGAGTAGACTCCAAATCAGTTGTCCCTGATCTTCTTGAAAGAATTATCTTCTACAAGCAAAGACAAAAAAATTATGAGTATCTACTATTGAATATATTGAATATCTATAATTCAAGTGATTTTATATTTTATATAAAATATATATTTTTATAATTAAAATTTTATATCTATTTAATATTTTATATCTATTTAGAATAGATACAAAAGGGTGTGAAAGGCAGTTTTGAGCATCAGGATTTTATATTTTATATAAAATATAAATATATTTTTATAATTAAAATTTTATATCTATTTAAAATAGATATAAAATTTTGACTTTATATCCCTGTATTTGAAGCTTTCCCGATAATCTTTCATTATATACCCTTGTAAGATCATAAAATGGTCTCTAAAAGAACTTTGTCACTTGAAGGAATGATTTCACTCACTATTCAACTTCTGGAAATTTAGTGAGATAGAAAAATAGAGAGAAAAAGGTAAGATATTGAAATAAGATAGACATAGTTTGTATCTGGCTGTAGCTCTGGTTCCTTGGACAAGTTATATAACTTTCCTTTATTTCACTTTCTATATAGTGAAGATCATAACCGCTAATGACAGGGTTAAAAGAATGATGTAGAAGTTATTTGTGTATTCATTAATTCCTTCAATATTTACTGTGTCCTCTGAATGAATTATTGTGTTATAAAGAACCTAGTTCTGGTAGATGTTCAGTAACTCCTGCCTCATATTACTGATGCTCAAAACGGACTTTCACACCCTCTGCTGGTTCTCTTCTGTCAAGAGGCAGAGGTTAAAATAAAGGACTCCAGGAAGCAAACTGAGTTTTAATCCCAGCTGAACTTCTTACTAGTTATGTGACTGTCAGCAAAGCATTCAATCTGCTTCTCTGCACCTCCATTTCCCTGCTCCTTGATTTATTTTCAAAACCATCAAAAGTCCAGTTTTTAGAAGAACCTGACAGAATATTCCTGAACCAGTTGTCCAAACTGAGGTTCACAGCTCAGAAAGCATGTCTAAGAGACTCTGATGTCTCCTCCAATCAACAAGCACTTAGAGAATTTTTACAGAGGTCTGTGGGTGGTAGAAATAAATATAAGACCAAGTATATATCCTCAGGGGACTTACCAATTGAATTAAGAAGAAAATGGAATTATCCATTGAGTACTCAGGGAGCAAATCAAGAAAGAATGCATAGGATTTGTTTTGTGGTATAGCGTATAACTGCCTAAGGGGTCTGAAAATAAAAAAGAAATAAAGAGAATGGTGGGGCATAGTTTATGGGAAAGGGAGGGTAAAATTTAAGCTGAGCCATAAATAGTGAGAAGAGTTAGATGGAAATAGATTATGGAGGAGAATATGCTACCATGAAGCACTTCTCACTTTGCCAAGTTATCTTATTCATCTGTCTTAGAGCTATTCACCTATATGGGCAATCAGGTGGCAGAGAAAAGGGGACTTGTCAGAGGCAGTTGAGAAACTGAGTAAAGACAAGAAGAAATGGTAGTTATAATATTCACTAACACAATGCCATGGAGGCATGTGAGAATGATCTATACATCATATGAAGTCATTCATGGGTTTCCTTAATTAGGAAATGCACCTGAATAAAGTTCAAAAGATAATTGAAAACCTGTTTGTTTTTTGTCGTTGTTGGTTGTTTGTTTTTTGAGATGAAGTCTTGCCCTGTCACCCAGGCTGAAGTGTAACGGCAGGATCTCTGGTTACTGCAACCTCTACCTCCCAGGTTTAAGTGATTCTTTTGCCTTGGTCTTCCAAGTAGCTGGGATTACAAGCGCATGCTGCCACACCTGGCTAATTTTTTTTTTTTTTTTTTTAGTAGATATGGGGTTTCACTGTGTTTCCCAAGCTGGTCCCAAACTCCTGAGCTCAGGCAATCCACCCGCCTCGGCCTCCCAAAGTGCTAGGATTACAGGTGTGAGCCACCATGCCTGGCTGGTATTTGGTTTTTAACATGTCATTTACAAATTGACATTTCCCTATGCCCATGCTATTCTTATACTTGCACATTGTAAGTTAGTTATTATGCCAATTAGCTGTGGTGCTTGGATTGCTCAGCCTATAAGAAGGCTTCTAACTTTTTTCCGGAAAGATTTTATCCAGTAATAGAAAGCATCAACATGATCTCAACTGACCACCTTCTTCCTCATGACCAAAAGCCTTTGCAAAACTTAAGAGAGGAATTGTGGCAGGGAAAACTGAACTGAGAAGCATTTCTATATGTCTGATCAGGGGCCTAAAGACTGAGAAAGCACTAGTGCATTCAACCAAGAAGGTCCTACCCACATATCCACCACATTCTAATTGTATTCTTATTGACGCTTTACTAACTATCCTTGTAATATCGACTTAGGGCATCTTCTCCCTAGTTAGACAAAACAAAAAACAAACGAACAAACAAACAAAAAACCGAAGAAACAAAAACCACCCAACTTTCTTGTGAGCATGCTTTCTCACTGAAATTAGCTTTTTAATAACAATGTGTGGGTCTGCAATATAGGTAAGGCCACTGAATGAAGATTATTATAAAAAAGGAGACTTGGCATGTTCTCTTCTTTCAAACCAATTTGGCCATCTTATTTGTCTACTGAACAAATATTTATTGGTTGCATAGTCTAGTAGAATGGCTGCTCTAACTCTCTTCACCTTCAAAAAGTCCTTCTTTCCTACTCCTTTCCCATCAATTCTTAGCATTTTTTTTTTTTGAGAAAGGGCCATGGGCCAAGCTTGAAATGTTTTTGGACTTCTACCCAACACTTTTGTGTGTGTTGCTAAATGACTTAAATTTCCATCTAAAAAGCCATTATAGTTGCTGATTGAGACTCCAAGGCAATGAGTTTAGGGTAATAATGACCAGAGTGTGAGTAGAGTGAGGATTTCTCAACTGTGTATTTAAGAGATGTGCACTGGCACAACCAAACGTTGCATCGTTTGGGAAAGGGTATGTTATTCTTGAGCATTGTGTATTTCCTACTGGCTCACGGTGGTCTGAGGGTAGGTGGATGATTTTGTACTTTGGGAAAGACCTACTATATTTTAAGTGTTGTAGAAAATGGTTAGGCTTTGGAATTAGACATACCTGGTTTCAAATGCCACTCACTAGCCCTGTAACTTTGGCAAGCTACATATCCTTTCTAAACCATGACCTCATTTATAACACGGGAGTCAAAACCTTTCCAGAGAAAATGAAGGATTAGAGACCCGTACATGGAGTACCCAGCAGGGTGTCAAGCCCGTAGTAGGCATTCATTAAATAGTAGTTCCTATTTTGTTGCACTCCTGGGAACAAAACCTAACAAGAGTCCACACCAATAGCCTCCTTTTGCTTAAGCCTGAGCTTGACCTCCTAGTGGAATACAGTCCTAAACTCAGCAGCAACTTGGATGTAGATCAAAGAGGAGCTGCAGACATCACTGGTGGGTGAGGAGGTAAATTTACTAGAACTAGAAATATTTATATGAGAGAGGGAAAAATAGGGAGCAAATAATGACCTTTAAGAACGTAAAATAGTCTCATGCAGACAACTGGCTATTTTATGTCTCTCTTGTAGATGAACCCAGAAAAAATTACTTGAGATTGCAGTTGGAGATATTTAGGTTAGACATGAAGAATCATGTTCTGATAGTAGGACTTTTATAATTTCAGAATGAGCAACTTATTCCACAGAGGCTCCTTAAAAAACACAGATTATAATCTTTATAGAAAGTGATCAGCAATAAAAGGTCTGGAAAATATCTTGTAGGAGGAAGGACTACAGACCTAGGCATGTTTACTTTGCAGTTGAGAAAACCAAGGTTGGGTGGAGCAGGGATGCCATGTCTAAATCCTGGCAAAGTGGGCACTGGCTTGCTTCTTGTAGCCCCTAAGGACAGAACAAGTGCATGTGTATGTGTGTGTGTGCGTGTGTGTGTGTGTGTGTGTATGGGTTTGTGTGCTGGAGATGGGGCAGGAGGGAGGGTGGTTTTATGAGAAGTCAAATTTCAGCACAACAGGAGGAAGACTTTTCTAGTTGGAGTTGGCACCAAATAGAAAGGGCTTCTTTGAGAATGTAGCAGTTTCCAAAGCACCAGAATATAAATAGAATGGTGTTGAAGGGCATAAGTTTTGTAGATTAATTATTTAGGTTTGAATCATTGTTTGATCACTTCCTGTTCCTTGTGCAAGGTATCATCTATGACCATAAACCAGAGTCCTATCATCAATAAATGTGTTAAGGGTGTCCTCACAGGATCATCGTGAAAAGTGCATGAGATAATGTATATAAAAGAAATGGCACACAATCTTTGTTTGCAGTAAGAGCTTAATAAAGGGAAACATTTGTAATAAAAAATATGGACTTTAATTATGTGTTTTTGTAGGATTTTCTTTCTCCTAACCCTTGAAACCCCTACTTTGGCATATACAGTTCTGTTTTTAAGCAAAGACAAGAGCTACACCATAGTAAGAACTTTTCCTCTCAGCAATCCCAGATAAATATGCATGCCCTGGGAGATATATATATATATGCACATACACACATATATATCTCCCCATATATAATATACTTGCTCCAATTATATTATAATATGTAATATAACATAATATTATATATATTATATATGTAAGTGTGTGTTTATCTTTCATGGCGATATTTAAGGATCTGGTAAGTCAATGATTGCAAGGAAGGGTGTCAGGAAGAGACATAGCCTTTGCATTGGCTCAAAATACAGATTTTGGGGGTCACATATCAAGGACAAAGCTATTTTCAAGCTAAGCATGTTGTGCTTTTTGCTCTGCCTCAGCATATGTATCTAATGCAAAACAATACATGTGTCAGACTTTGCTTTCTCTTTTTATCAAAATTAATTTTTAGAGTCAAATGAAGACCTGTGAATTATGGAATTGTTTTTGTGAGATGTTCCATGTATCTCCATCCTTGTCAAGGTCTCAAAAGTGACTTAATCTGGTAAAAAATATCCACAATAAAAACTTCATGAGATAGGAAACTTAAAAAGAGGTAAAACACTTTAAATTGATTGATCTTGATCTGCTGTGTCCAATATGCCACATGTGATTATTGACATTAAATGCAATTTAAAAATCATTCCTCAGTTGTAACACTCACATTTCAAGTACTTAGGAGCCCATGTGGCTAGTGGTAACAATATGAGACAGTGCAGATAAAGAACACTTCTATCATCTAAAGAAGTTTTATTGAATAGTACTGGTTTAGAGGATTGCTTGTTTTTATTAAGTCCATGGTATAAAATGATGTAATGGAGACTCAAAGAGGTCAAGGAGAATCTATAATAAAGTTTCGATGTTAAGTTTCTTGACTAATGAAAATGGGTGAGTACCTCAGTCACAAGTGCCAGAGGATTAGGGAGGAAAAATGGCTTCTTTTTAGCAACTAACTCACTTAACTATAGCAAGCATGTATGTGCATTGTAGTTTCCATACCTTACATGTTTGCACATATTCAGGGGTGAGTGAGAAACAGTCCTTAAGGCTATTGTCCTTTGCAGATCTGAAGAGATAACTACCCTGTCTCAGATCTGCATCCTTTCTCCCAGCCTTGTCCTTGGATTAAGAAATCTTTTATTCTTCCTCCCTCTGCACACCTTAGAGTCTCTTAAGAATCTTCTCCCCATGTCAAACTAAAACCAAGTTGCCACAGGAACCACTCAGACCATGTCTAACATCTCTTTCTGTCTGCTTCAGCCTCTCCTTAGAAGCTGAAGGAACCTTTCATAGACAACTCATGACTCCCATTCCTCTGCTGACCCTGCACTGCTTTGCTCCAGAGTTTTGAGGGCACTCAGTCCATATCTTTCAGCCATCTAAACATTTCCGTTAATGAGGCAGCTGTGTGGGGGGGAGTCTTGTCTTTGGAGTAAAATAAACCTGTGTCAGAATCCAGTTCTATCACTTTAGCAGTTGCTCCCTACGGCCATTCCCTTTCCCCTCTGAATTTCTTTCCCCGCCTCATCTCCCTGAGGATACATATGTTTATCTCATAGTGTTACAGGAGAGTGGGCTAAAATAAGAAGACATATGCTAAGTTACTGGCACAGTGCCTGGCACACAGTAGGGGCTTAATATGTGGTAGCTAATGATAACAGCAGCAAAAATAACAACACTGATCAAATAGAGAATAGATCAGAAAGAAAACCTTGTATCCAGAAGGGATGGGGGAATCAGGGAGATACATTCATGACTATAAGAAGTAACAAAAGAGATTGGCCAACTTCATATCCATTAATGCTCAAAGTGGAGAGAGGCTATATTCTTTTGAGGGGCCCAAGAAAGACATCTCAAAAAAAGTGGCATTTGAGATAAACTTGAAAGATGAGGAAGATTCTGAAAAATGGTTGGATACAACTCCAGTAGGTAGGTTCAAAGGGAAGCCTACAGCATCCTAGAAAAAAGCAGCACCATGAGAAAAGGCAAGAAAGTTGGAATACATGGGTGGTGAGGAGAATTAAGAAGATGACTGTAATAATAGTGGCATCTCCTTGTGGGTGCCTAATACTTGCCAAGGTGGTGTAGCATGCAGGGATTATGGAGAGGTCTTGTTCTACTAGGGTATAAAGTAATGCATAGGAAAGCGGAAAGGGAGAGACCACACGGAGCTGGCAGAAGCCATATTGGACAGGATATAAAAGATCAACATGAAGAGCTGGTACTTAACTCAGTAAGCAATGTGGCACCTCTGTAAGCCTAAGTGCCTAACTGCTCACAGTTAGTCATCTGTTGAGAAGACTGGATCGAATATAGGCTTTAAAATTTGTCTCCCATTCTCTAAATACCTGGTACATTTATGGCCCCAGCCCCCTGCAAAAAATAAGAAGATAAAAACAATGGTCCTGAAAGCTTTTTTGAGGAGGAAATGAAGGGTGGGGGAGAGATTAAATGTTAGGCTTTAATCTTTTTTCAATTGCCTTGGTATCAAATGTTACCGGTGTTGAATTATTTCTTCAGATTTTGGCATTATAGATTTTTATTCAGAGCATTACTGTGAGATAACAATTGATTTATCAGGTTGGGAAACGAAGGCCAGTGTCATGCCAGTCCTAATGGCTTTTTAGCATACAATTTTACACATGAAGATGCCTCTTGGCTTGCTGTCAAATCTTTTTTTCTCTTTTACTAGTAGAGCTGTTTGGTAGCTAACCTTTGGAAGCAGCAGGGAATAGAGTAACAGTTATTTTTGGGCACCTCACTGCAGGACAAAGATCATTGCTAGACAAAGAAATCAACAATCTTTGAATTTTTCTCTCATCACAGCTGGAGAATAAACAATTTCATTTTTAAATAAAGATAAAACTTCCAACTGGCTAGAATCATATTTCAAAATTAGTTACTCATGACTTCACTTTTAGTAGCTCATGGAATATATTTATCTTGTTGACTTAAGTGTGTACATGAAATATCCTAGGTTTGGGAGGACAAGGAGAATTCCTATTGCTTAGAAATGCAGATGAATTTGTTTCCACATCATTTTGGCAACCCATGAGGCAGCTTATACCAAATTTTTCTTCTTGCTTACAGGCAAAAGAGTTTTATTGTGCATGGTCTGTCAAGCATAGAGTTGCTTACATGGGCGTTCTTAAATGTCCTAGAAATTCCTCACCCTTTGTCCTTCCCAACATCCATAAATTCCTTTTTGGAATGTGTCAGGAAGACAGAGGAGCCAGGAAACAGCCTCAAGTGTGGATTTTCTTTTTTTCTGAGGACATCTGATCCCCATAGTTGAGTGAGTCCAGCACAACCTGTGTCATAAAATAATTGAGAAAACTCTAACTGCCAAACCAAAGACCCTCCTAACCCTAGGTGTTTGAAGAATTCCGGAACTGAGAAGCAGTTATCCATTTAGGCAGCACAGTGTCTTAACTGGTGCCCAGGTAAGATGTTGGGAAGCCAGCAATTATCCAAGAGGACTGAGAATTAATTTTTTAAATGATTTATTCTTACATTCAATAAATATGTATTGAACAAGTGTAAGAAGAGGCTACATGATAGCTCAGTAGTGGTGGGGTGTTTCAGAAGCCAATGATGGATAGGTATTGTCCTTAATGAGCTCACAGTCCAGTATAGAAAGCAGACATGTAAACAGATACTTGTTGGGAAGAATGGTAAATGCTAAAATTGACAAATATCCAAGAAACATATGTGCAATATTTGAGGATATCTGCTCTAGCATCAGTCAAACACTTATATCCTTACCCTGTCACTTTCTATTAATTTGAACCACATGGAATCACCACTCTTTTAAGTCAGAAATGGTTGGGTAGTAGCAAATCCACAAGGTTTCATCCAATAGCTGTCTTGGATGTGTAACACTGCCTGTCTGGGCCTTAATTTTCACATCTGTAAAATGGTAACACTAATATCAACCCCACAATAAAGTTCTTACAACTGAAAGTGAGAAAAATGAGATTATGCAGGCCAAACACTCAGTAGCTAACACTTAAAGGGAGGGATACCTTAGCAACTGGCGTGTATTGGCATTATACGATTATTGTGTCTTTTGCCTGGAGACGGCATTTCTGACAGAAGGTTAGTTTCTGAAGGATGAGATCCATGAGACAAATCTGGGAAGCCCTCTCTTTCCCACTGTTGCCTTTTCCATAGAAGTGTATAAATCTTAGTGTTTCAGTTTGTCAAGTGGCTGGGACACTCTAAAATTTTTAGGAAAGTGAGGAGGCTGTGGCTACAGCCCTGGTTTTCCTCTTAGCCGATCTACTCTAACTCAGTAGCAAGAAAAGCAAAGGAATTAGCCTGGGGTGGGACTCTTTTCTGGGAGGTCAGGACCCTGGCCAAGGTTTCTCGGGGGCAGTGCTGCTGCTGGGATGGCTGTCCATGCTGCTGAGCCAAGGCTTTCTCCAGAACAGACCGCCTGTGGTTTACTCTTTCAAGATTGTGTTCCTAACGGGAAACATTTGGCCCAGCTTCTCAGTACTTTCCAAAGACACAGACAGACATCAAATTATAGAACCAAAATCATACTTGAGCAAGACTTAGAAGCAACTGTAGAAGATCACTGGATACAGGCACGGCAAGTCTGTGGCACAAAACACTCATTCTAGTGTACGGGGCAGACATTACTAATCGATCACAACACACTTCTGAGGAGCCCCACTTGAGAATCATTCTGAATCATTTCAGGCAGCCAGTTCAGCAGTATAGAAATGGAAGTAGTAGATCACATGAAACTTATTTGCCATAATTATTATTTAAGAGACAAACTGAATTGAAACACCCAGAGAGAGTCACCAGCTAATTAGCTAATTAGTAAAGCAGATATTAAAATACAGGGATTTTGCCTTTTGGTCAAGGAATTTGATTGAGATTGATCTCTTCCCCTAGATCACTGGGAAGCCTTCAAAAAGGAGTGCATATGTACAGCATGGTGATTACAGTTAATAATAACAGTGCATACTTCAAATTTGCTAAGATAGTAGGTAGCTCTTAAGTGTCTTCATCATTCACACATAGAGGTAACTATGTGAAGTGATGGGTGTGTTAATTAGCTTGAATCTGGTAATCATATCACAATGTATACATATATTAAATCATCACGTTGTATACCTTAAATGTATGAAAATTTTTATTTGTCAATTATACCTCAATAAACTGGGGAAAAAAAACTTTTAAAAAGTGCATATGAAAGTCTTCCAGTAATTCTTAGTCTGAGGTCATTGTAATGATCTCCAGAGAGAAATATTGGTGGTGGGATTCTGGAAAGCATTCATGTTAAAATATTTTTAGACTTTTTGGCCCTGTTGACTGACTATCTATCTATCTATCTATCCATCCAACTATCTTTTCAGTACATATGTACCAAACCCTGAGTTAAGCATGAATGATTCAACATAAAAGATAAGCATGTTCTGTATAATCAAAAAGCTTATAATTTCCTCCCAAAGAGTCAAAAAATGCAACTTATTTTATTTTAGATGGAGTCTCACTCTACCGCCTAGGCTGGAGTACAGTGGTACAATCTTGGCTCATTGCAACTTCCACCTCGCAAGTTCAAGCAATTCTCCTGTCTCAGCCTCCTGAGTAGCTGGGATTACAGGCGCCCACCACCGTGTGCAGCTAACTTTTTGTATTTTTGGTAGAAAGGGGGTTACATCATGTTGACCAGGCTGGCTTGAACTTCTGAACTCAGGTGATCGGGTTCACAAGTGTGAGGCACCGCACCCAACTGCAATTGATTTTAACTCCATGTGTAGTGAATTTAATATTTGTGATATTCTTAAGTGCCACTGCAGGTTGGGAACATGGAGCACAATCCCAAGCCAATAGCAAGAGTATAAATGTTAATGTTCTTTCAAGAGCAAATTGCTGTTTACTTACTATGGACTGCCCAATGTGCTGGGTACTTTGGAAAAGACGACAAGTAAGGAGTTATTTTTTGTTCCTAGAGATCTCAGAAACTAGAAGATCATATACAAGCAAGGCCTGGTATTAATGCCAGCCTGAATGAGATAATAGTGGAAGTGTCTCTTTGCACTGGGAAGTTCATAGAGGGCTTCCTAGAAAAGGAGAGACTTACAATCACCAAATATGGGTTGAAGAGGCCTTGGAAGATCACGAAGTTGACATCATCATAATAATAATTAGTAAGAAGTTGACATCATCATCATCACAAGTAATACAGATATCATTATAATTTATTAAGTGTTGATTTTGCCAGAGCCTGTGCTTAGTTAGCATTTTAACTCTCCAACTTCAAATTCACATACAATTATGAGATAATATGTGTACCCTCATTGTGCAGCTCAAGAAACTGAGACATAGAGTCTTTACATGGCTTGTGCAAGTTCAGACATTATTAAGTTATGGAGTCAGGATTTGAACCAAAGCCCATCTGAGTCCAAAGTCAGGGCTCTGAACCATGATTTTACACAACCTTTTGTGTTGGAGGGCCAAGCAAAGGAGCTATGAGTCAAGACCAGCCCCAACTTCTGACTATGTAGCTTCCCAACACCTGGCTCAAAGGAGAATACTATCAATTCCCCAAAATTATGCCATTAAGATGCCAGACAGCCTGTGGCTGCTGTGGAGGTGAAGCAAGCTAACAGATACATTTGGGGTGCTGCCATTTCTCAGTAACCATTGAGAGAGGGTTCCAGATGCCTTGAAGGCTTCTAGAAGCCTTTTGCCATCTCTGAGTGAATAAATCTACCAGTCCTTCAAGGTGCTCCTTAAAAACATCTACTACTGAAAGTTTTATCAGGTAACTTCGGCCTAAATTTATCTTTCTCTCTTCTGAATTGTCTGAGGAATTGATGTGATATTATTTCATTTATCATTTCAAAAAGACTTAGAATAGCTTTATTATGCATGTGTAACTCTATCTCTTAGGAAATTAGCTAATTCTATCTTGTATTTATATTAGACTATAAACAGTTTGCATATAGTTATTCTGCATGCACTTAAACTGTAGGTAGACTGTAAGCTCTATGAGGGCAGGGATATATCTGAGACATTCATCTCTGAATAAATACAAAACACTTTATCTAGAACATAGTAAATGCACAGTATATTTATATTAAATAAAATGAAGCTGAATGTATTTCTTGGTTTGAACTTACACTAGTAGGTTCTCATATTGTAGAATGAATGAATGAGCAAATATTCTTATTTTTCTGATGGCCCTAATGTAATTGGTTCTCCTGTAATCTCTTCTAAAGTAAGATATATCAAGGAATTCATCACAGCCTCAGTTCTGTAATAAGTTCATTTTTATTCATTCAGTTATTCAGTGAGTACTTACTATGTTCCAGACACCACGCTAAGTGCAGAGGGTACAAAAGTGACAAAGACAGGCCTAGCTCCTTCCCATGAGATTCTAGACATCAACCCAAGTGCCTTTAAGAGCTCAGTGCTTTCTACTTGAGACAAGATTTCTTTATGACCAAGTAAACTCCTCTGGCAGAAGGTGGACTTGGCCAGGCCTAGGATACACTCAGCATGAAAATTTGGTTTTGGTGTGAAGGAAGCATCCTGGGTTATTAGTTAGTAATCTTTTCAATTTCATTGCAGTGTTTATAATTTTTTTGTACTGTTAAATCTAGGTCTCCCTTCATCATTTGAAATTTTGACCTTCATTACTTATTTTTAAGTTACCAGATATTTGGCCTTTTATGAGGCCATATGATAGGACGTGAAATAAATTGAAGATCTGGAGGAGAAGCTCTGAGCTCCACTTCTGCCAAGCAGTTCGGATTAACAGGGTCATTGTGTGACCTTGGGCAAGTCACATCCACTCTTGAGACCTCAGTTTCTCTTGTAAAATTAGCAATTGTGAATGGTTTCCAATCCTGAGATCCTTTTGGTTGTAGTGATCTGTGGTCCATTGCTACTTTCATAATATTTTTGTTAAACTTAATTTTGAATTTTGCTTTAGACCCAGGTCAAATGGCCAACATTAAGTACAAAACCCTCCAAATACTGTTTCTTTCCATAGTTTGGCTTAACCATTGGTGAAGCATGACTTCCTCCCTCCCGCTCCTTGAACAGAGAGAGGTTTCATTACCAACCAAATTAAATCCACAAATCTTAATCCATAAAATATTTCCATCCAGACACAATAATGAGATTCATATTTGTGGTTTAGTATACCTAAGAAATGCTCACATGAAATATGACTAGATCCATTGATACATTCAGACCACAAACTGCCCTGGTATGGTCTGGTTTCAATTTTTGAAATAAAACTGCAGAGCACTTACTTTCTCTCTTCTATTTCTTGCCTAGACAAAATAAATAAATAAATAAATAAATAAATAAATAAAGTAGTTCTGACCAAGTGGCAACAATATAGATTTCTGTAAAATTCTG
Organism: Cacajao melanocephalus; assembly: GCA_963573385.1. Lineage (NCBI taxonomy): Eukaryota > Metazoa > Chordata > Mammalia > Primates > Pitheciidae > Cacajao > Cacajao melanocephalus. The sequence goes on along the minus strand of CAUYLG010012700.1, from coordinate 86,766 downwards.
AAAAAATTGTTTCAAAAATAGATTTGAGTTCATTTCCCAATGGAACAATGGCTTCTTCTATTTTGGCCTTCATGCAGAATTTTAAGAAATCTAGTTGGCTCTTTCACAAGCATTGGAAAGTGGGTTCTCAAAGTCAGGAGCCAAGGTCAAGAAATGGAAGAGATTAATCCAGGAAGAACTGGTTACAGACAGACTTGCAACACGATCCTAAATAAGAGAATTTCTGAATAGGGCTCTATGAGATGGTGGCCTTTGTGAAACTGTTATCAGCCACCCAATGTCAGAAATTTAGTCCTGAAAGACCCTGGAAAATTTTAAGAAGGCATTGTGATGGGAGAAACAGGGGCATTGCCTTTAGAATCAGGAAGACTTTAGATCAAATTCTACTTACCTGTTGGAGAGCCTTGGCTAACGTCCTATACCTTCTGAATTGTGGCTTATTCAAGTGTAAAGTCTTTCCAGGGTTGTTTGAGGCAGTGAATGGGACCACAAAGCTACAAGTGCCTGACATATTAATAATAAATGTTACCCAAATGTTAGTATATCTTCTCCTTTTTTTTTCCTTTTCCTTCTTGTCTCCCTTTATTAGGGGGCTCCAGGACAGTGGGCATATTTAAAAAATAAAAGAGAAATAGTGTAGAGGTGGTTCAAGCACTGGCTAAGAAGTAGAATTGGTTTGGAATCACAATTATGTATCAACTCAAAGAGCTGACATAGCTACCTGGAACTACTTTGAGAAAGATTCTGTGGCCATGACTAGGCTTTCGGGAAAAGGTGCTGTGATGGATTAGCAATATATCCATCATGGGTACAGGAGTGAGAGTGTTGACACATACACCAAATATTTGGCATAGCAAAACTAGGCAGCTCTGGAAATCTTTTCTCATCCAATGTGCTAATATTCAAATGAATGGAATCCTGCTTGAGTGGAGTTAGCATCAGAGGGAGCCAGATGGAGCCACTGACAATTACAAAATCCTGTATAAATCAAGTTCATTAAAGTCAGACACATTTTGATAGAATATGACTTGTGAAACAAAAATATGTCTGTAGGACTGGAAGCAGGAAACCGGACTCTCAGGGAAAACTAAGACTACTCCAATAATTAATTTGTGTGACCCCAGGCAAAGCAAACATACTTTCATGGCCTATTTTACCTTTCCCAAAATGGGACCATCTAAATGTTACAATAATAATGAACATTAATTGAACATTTCAGCTGTGCCAGACACTGCTTTTTGTGTCTTTTGTGGATTATCTCATTGATAACCAAGACCTCCGAGGTAGTTGTCTTTATTTTCCACAGTTTATAGATAAGAAAATGGAGGCCCACACATCCCAAGATCACATAGCTAGAAAGGGGGAACAGAAATTTAAATCAGGTGAACTGATTCACATGTTTTAATTATGTTAAAGAGTGGTTTACATGACAAACGTTGGGGTCCAGAGAAACTACTGGCAATGAAATATCTTTACAATATACAGACAGGATAGGAAAAACTGTAGAAGAATCTGAAAAAATAGAGATATGTACAATCCGCTTGACTTGGCTTCACCTTAGCGGTGTAACTTTAAACACCATTTTCTAATGTGTAATCTACAACATGTTGATAGGTACTAATGTGAGGGAAAAAGATTTCCTAATTAAACACTCTTGGAAAATGTTATTTTATTTAAACGAAATATGATTTTAAGCCAAACAAATTACACAACTTTCTTTACTTCAGGGTTTTCCAGGGTCTTTTTAATAGGGTTTTCCAGGTTCATGCTGGCTGGGAATCTCCAAAATGGGGACGGTTTATACAGTGTTCCCCAAATCTTGATTATTCTGTTTATAGTGTGTCACACGGGATTAGGTTTGATGGCACACGATGGGGGAAGGGCTGATATAGAATAAATCCTAGACTCTTTCTCCTTTCATTTCTTCCTATATTAGAAAGGAGTTGTCATATACCTAACTATGACCTGTCTGGGATAAAATGTTAAGACCCATGTTAAAGGATCTTGAGAAATTTAAACTGAGAGTGAGGAAAGTAAGTTAACATTTATACCATGCCTGGCACTTCACAAATGCTGTTTAATCATGTTACCAAATGTAGGAATTAGGGGTCATTGTTTGTATTTTACTGGTAAGACAACTGAAGGCTTATGAAGGTTAAGTAAGTGGCCCAGATAGTAATTATTTGAATCAGAATTAAGAACAGTCTTATGATTCCAAACTCTATGCTCTTTCTGCTATATCAAGTTACCTTTGAAGTAAGAGTCATTGTTCAATTTAAAGAATTAGTATTTATATAATCACTATCAGAGAGAAACCCAACATCATTAATACAAATAAGAGTTGTTAAATGTCCAAAATGGAGCAAGGTGGGATGGTGTTAAGGAACTGGGGTGCACATAACTATTTTATTTACAGTTGTGAACTTGAGGGGAGGGCATAAGGCCAAATGGACTATAACATCTGTGTCTCAGGCAAACCTTTAAAGTCCCTGGACAACAGCCTGTTCTCCTTGAGTCTGGCTTGGAAAGAAGGTTAATAAGTGAGAAGAAGATACAGTGAGAAGTAGCAGACGGGGGAGCTAGAAATCTATCATTTCTGGAAAACTGGGCTTCAGACTATGTACTATCTAAAAAAAGTGGGGTTTCTGAGAAATCAATCAAGGCAGGAAGGCATTTCAGAGGGGCTGGAAATTACCACTTTCAGTTTTGAAAGCATGGACTTGTATGAACAAACAACTTATTTGTATAAGTAAGGAAAGGAGGGAAAATTCCTTCTAAATAGGATCATTTAATTCAGCATATGGCAGGAAATTCAAGAAATTTAGCCAGAAAGAAATACAAGTCAGAGGAAGGCAGAGGCAAATGAAGATGAATCATACAAATGAATAACTTTTAATCATTCTTCTGAACTTCTTTTAGGTATAGAATATAGCATTACGTTTTTGGAGGGGGTACTTATTAGATACACTTTTTTATTCTGCTTCAATCTCTTTATATGCATAAGTATGATAATATGCACCTTGTTAGGTTAAGATGACTGGAAAGTAAGTATAAAAATTCAGTAGGTTGACTGGAAAAGATCAGTAAACGTTTCCTTAAATGACCAGATAGGAAATGTACTGAGTTTGGCAGTCAGATGATTTCAGTCACAACTGTTCAACTTTGCTATTGTAGAGACAGCAGCTGTAGATAATACATAAACAGACGAGCATGGCTGTGTTCCAATGAAACTTTATTTATCAAAATAGGCTGCCACCTTATATTTTGCTAACCTTTGCTGGAATATAGTAGTTATTCAATAAATGACAGCTTCTATTATAGAACCAAATACAGATTGAATGGTAAGGAAACTAACATTTTGTTGAGTGCCTACTATATACATGTTTTATGCCAAATCTTACAATAAATGCTTTTTATACATGCTATCACTTATCTTGTCATTTGTTATAACAACCTGGTGAGTTAGGTACTATTATGCTTCTTTGAAAATTAATTTGAGACCCAGGGAGGTTCCATGACTAGCTTAAGAGGCAGAGCCAGCTTTTAAATACTGATTTATTTGTGGTTCTAAAATGTGTACTTTCAACTACATTGAGCTACGTTGGGCTGGCTCCTCAAGCAATTTTATTCAGTTCAGCTAAGGTAAAAACTTAAATTTTTACTGCTTCATAAAGAAAGAGATCAGCATTCAAGTGGATACTTTCACCTTCCATTTCCTAGACTTTCAGCAGCTCTTTGGTGGCTGTGAACATGTAAGCACCAAAATATCTGACCTCTGTCTTTCTCCCAGAACCTCTGGCTGGATCTCAAGTTTTATACACTTCCTCTTTGGAGAATACTTAAGCCAAGGTATACTGTTTGCAAACACTTATTAGCCTCAGGTAGATGCTGGCGAGTTTCCTTTGGCCTCAAATGGGCTTCCAGAATCTGCCGAGTCCTGGCTGTGCTCATTGATTGTTTTTGCCAAAAAGAGCTGCTAATTAGGATGACATCCTGCTTGTCTCTACTTCTAAAGCTAGGTTTTCCTACCTGGGCATGCCTATTTTGTCCCAGGCAGTTTGTTTAGATTTTTACTGCAGATCTAGGTGAACAAAGCAAATTTGCAGTCCCTTAAAAAATCTACAAAGCCTTGTACAAAAGTGAAGAATTTCCAAGAGTACATTGCAAGATGTTTTTAGGTAGATGTCCTGTGGAAAAGAGAATCTATGGTCAGGTGTGTTTGGAGATACTGGGCTAACGAAAGTTGAACAGATTAATGACTGCAAGATTTCTCAGATGATGCACTCTACTTCCCCAAGCCTTCCATTGGCTTCTAACCACACTCAGAATAAAATTCAAACTCCTAGCCATTGCCTACAGAGTTCCTTCTCTCATTTCATTCAGATGTCTGCATAATGGCACATTCACATCTCACCCCAACTAAAAGAGCACCCCTCTCACCACCAGTCATTGTTTATCCCTTAGCTTGTTTTATGTTTCTTCTTAGCAAATATCACTACCTGAAATTGTACTATAAGTTTATGTGATTCCTTTTTATTTTCTGCCTTCCCCCTGCTATGGTCTGAATGTTTGCGCTCCCTCAAAATCCACATACTGGAACCTAATTACCAGTGTGATTATATTAGTTGGAAGGGTCTTCAGGAGGTACTTAGATCATGATGGCAGAGCCTTCATAAATATAATTTGTGCCCTTATAAAAGAGATCCTGGAGAGCTGCCTTATGTCTTCTGCCATGTGAGGACATAGAAGGTACTATCTTGATGTTGGACTTAAGAGCTTCCAGAACTGTGAGAAAGTAATTTCTGTTGTTTCTAAGTCACTCAGTTTATGGTATTTTGTTGTAGCAGCTTGTATGGACTGAGATACCCCACCAAAATGTAAACTCCATGAATAAAAGGATCTTGCCTGACTTGTTTTCTATTGTATCACAAGCCCTTATAACCATGTATTGAATGGACACATGAGCTGTGCATTTCCAAGAACAGGAGAGTATCAAGTGTTCCCCCAACGAATTTGGCCAAAACATCCTCTTTTAGGTGATTCTCATGAGAATGCTTTTCCACAAGACACATTTTTGGGAACTGCTTCCCTAGTGGAATCTTATCATCAAGAACTATTTTATCAACAGGTAACAAATCAATGACCACAACAAAACATTTATATTAAATGCCAGTTTCTATGCTAAGCAATGCTCATGAGCTACATCACATAATCATCACAATAAACGTTTAAAGGCGCTATTATTTTCCTTTTAATATAGATAAGAAATGTTAGCTTAGAGAAGCTAAGGAACTTGGCCAAGATCACATAGCAAGCAAATATCCCTTGAACCCAGAGGAGGATTCTGATGCCAAAGTCATATTTGTAACCATTATTCATTTCTTCTCATGGACTGTGAGTTTCTCCGTGTCCTAAGATAGAGAGCTCTTTGTCTCCATCCCTCCCTTGAGCCTATTCTTTCCTCCTACTAGCTGTTGACTAATCTTTGTTATAATCTCCAGATTTTCAGCTATCTCTTGTGACTCAGCTTCAAATCCCCAGACAGGAATCCTCTGTCCTTGGTACTGGTTTTTCCAAATCCAAAGCAATTTGTGTTTTTATCCTGAAGGCCACCTCTGGAAGCAAAGACATTCCTTGAAGCCTGTGTCCTGAGACAGTTTCCTGTCCTGGGGCTGGGATGGTTTCTTCCTGTCACATGTTGTGTCATCACACTGCACACTTGCAAGCCAGTGGGTGAAGCGTGAAAACAACTTCAAGCTCTGGGTTTTCTGAACAAACTGCTAAGGAAGGGGATGTCCAAATCTGGGACACAGCAAAGACTCTATTAGTTGCTAAAGATTAACTTTATTCAGGTTGTACTAGGTTTCAGATAAATCAGATACAATTTCTTCTCTTAAGGACTACATTGTCAGGAAGGGCAGACAGACAATTTCAGGATGATAAGAGGGATGATAGATTAAAAAAAAAAACACAGGTAGAATGAGATGACGGTAGAGGGCATCTAATTTACCTGGAGGAAGTGGTGCCTGAACTGAATTTTGAAAGAAAAATATGAATAGGTGAAAAACATAGGAAAGGACATTCTAGGCAAGAGGAAATGGCATTTTCAAGGACATAAAAAGAGTAAAAGCGTTGATGTGGAGAGTATGAATTACAGCTGAAGTACAGGATCTGTTTTGTTTAGAGACCAGAGGCAAGATCATAGAGAATCCTGAATGTCAGAATATCTGAATTTTTTTGCAGGCAGAAGAGAAGCACTTGGAAATCTTGAGGCCTAGGAATGTTAACCTCTATGACTCAGGTTGAAGAAAGGGAAGGCTGGGTTTCTGGGGGCCAGTGGGAAGGAAAGCTGTTACAGTGGCCCATCTGTGAGACACCAAGTCCTGAACGACGAGGATAATGGAGGTGGGGCAGGGGGTGATGATGGAGAAAGTGGGGAGGCAGTGAACAGATTTACTTGTCAAGACAGTAGAGACTACAACATTTAATGTGTGGGGACATTAAGAAAAAAAGAATTAATCCAAGATTTTACTGTTCATTATATCTGCTGAGAGGAATAGATTGAGGCGGGGTGGGGTGGGGGGGTAGTCAATGGATGAGTTTTAGTTTTGGTCACATTGACTATCTTGCTTTAGAATGAAATACATTTAGAATCATTGCCTTGAAAGGCCCTTCCCTGGGGTGAAATTCAGGAGAACTTATGGCTACCCAATGAGTTAAAACGACTAATGCAAAACACCTGGCTGTACTACATACACAGGAGGATGTTAAATAAAAACTAGTTCACTTTAGTGGCTGCCACAATTTTTTATTACTCATCAGTGAAAGTACAGATGGGTTGAGTGAACTTGTCATTGATAAGAGGTTGCCAGTCTCTGGCAGACAGACTCTAAGGTGGCCCCATTGATACTGCCTCCTGGCATTCCCATACATGTGTAATTACCTCCCCTTGAGTGTGGGATGGCCCAGTGACTTTCTTCTAACAAAAAGAATACGTCTAAGGTGACTGAATGTCACTTCCATGATTAGATTACATAGGATTGTGATGTGCCTCTTGCTTGCAGACTGTCTTTCTCATTGGCTTTGCTAATGTAAATGGCCTTGTGGGAGAAGCCACTGTGGCAAGGAACTGAGGGTGGCCTTGGACCGACAGCCAGCAAGAAACTGAGGCCCTCAGTTCAACAGCTCTCAAGGAACCGAGTCCAGACAGCAACCACATCAGTGAGCTTGGAAGCTAATCATTCCCCAGTTCAGCCTTTAGATGAGACATCAACCCTTTCCAACACAGATAATAACCTCATGAGAGACCATGAAGCAGGAAATCCAGCTAAGCTGTGCTTAGACCTCTAGAAACCATGAGAAAATAAAATGTATTGATTTAAAGTAATTTCTTATGCAGTAATAGATAATGAATACAGAGATACTAGTCATCCTTGGCTCAGTCCATGTGAGCTAAGGCTGTTGAGAGAATAAGACTCTGTTCATTTTTCTTTTCTAAAAGAATGTCTTAATTCTGAAACTTTTTATATTGTCCCTGGCTTCTGAGAGCAAGAGTCAGAAGACCTAGGATTCCACCCTGACCCTGTTGCCAACTGGCGGGAGATCTTAGGAAGATCTTTCCCTTCTCTATGTCTCATTTTCACCCACTTTAAAAAGAGTTATGCTAAACCAGGCCAGCAATTTACAAAAATATTCTGTTTTTTTCTCCACAGAAATCTTTCATCAAATGAAATTCCATGAGGAAGCTCAGTGCACAAAACAGATAAGTGGAGGGGCTTTCACTGAAATAAGGTTGCGGGGAATCCCCTGCTTGGCCTCCCTGTCTCTCCACAGCAGCCCCCAAATCTCCTGTGAGGTTCTTTGTAAAATCCAGTCTGCAAGATTCTGGCTTAGAGGCTGCCTATGAGCCCTTTTAATAGAAGTTAAAGCATTCCTCTGTAATATCTCTGCATCTACCTTCACAAGCCCATCCCACAACCCAGGGCATCTCCTCTGAGACGGTACTAATGGTGCATCTGCCCATGGTGGGCCTGTTTTTGGGGAAAATGAACTCCAGCAGACAAAGCTCCTGCCTCCCTAACATTCTTGATCTCAATGGTGTACAGTCTAGTGGGGCAAGGAAGGCAATCACAGGGAAAATTATGACACACACAGTGGGAGACGTGCAGAGCTCAGTGGGAACCTGGAGCAGGGGGATTCCAGGTAGCCTGCAGGGCACTCATGGCTTCCCTTGGGCAACACTTGCTTATGTGTGTCTATGCTTCAGGTCTCAGGCGGTTACAGGGATGTGATATGAATTGGGCTTTGCCCTCATGCAGCTTAAAGTCTAGCAGAGAAAACATGTTACTGTATGGGTCACATGCTAATTATTTAATTACAATTTATTCAAGAGGTGAAGCCTGAAGGAGCAAGCTGGAGAGAGCAAAATTAGCCAGTCTGTCAAAGAGAACACCAGGGCCCAAGAGACAAGCTTCTGCGTCTTCTTTTTTTTTTTTTTTTTTTGAGATAGAGTCTTGTTCTGTTGCCCAGGCTCTGTTGCCCATCTCGGCTCACTGCAACCTCTGCCTCCTGGGTTCAAGCAATTCTCTGCCTCAGCCTCCTGAGTATCTGGGATTACAGGCGACTGCCATCACATCTGGATAATTTTTGTATTTTTAGTAGAGACGAGGTCTCACCATCTTGGCCAGGCTGGTCTTAAACTCCTGACCTCATGATCCACTCATCTTGGCTTCCCAAAGTTCTGGGATTACAGGCGTGAGCCACCGCGCTCAGCCGCTTTTGTGTTTTTCTTAGCTTTGCTGTGTTTAGCCCTCTCTCTTGTCAGAAGATGAATGGAATTAGGGTGCTGAACCTGACTTCCTCACCCAAATGGTTATAACCACCTTCTCAGGACTGGGAACTGGGTTTGCATTTTGACTCTACCAAGTACTCTCTGCATAGTATTGGGTAAGCTACTTAAGCGTGTTCAGCCTCACGTCGTGCATATTTGAATGGGGTGGGGTGAGGAGACTTACTAGCAGCTGCGGTTGACTAAACGGCATGTTGCCTGTAGAGTCCTCAGTAAATATTAGCTATTATGACTATCCCCTAGGATCCTCCTAGGAGAACATTTCAGACACATTCTTGTTGAAATTGGCAGCAGCCAGCTCATCTCCTTTAGGGTAAGAGGTGAACAATGGTTAATTCTGAAGCAAAGCTATCTATGTTCTGAACTCATGATATATCTCTTGCTCTTGGTGTAGGGTATTTGGGGAGGGTTAAAGCAGCAAACAAAACTATCTGAGTTACCATGGGTATATCAGGAAGGACCTGTGAACTTCAGGAAATTTCAAAATTCTGAGACATATTGGCATGAAATACATATTTTTAAAATCTCCGTTCACAAGTAGACTAAAAATGCACATGGAAGGGATTTTCTGTTCACAATCTGCTTTTAACATGGGCATTTTACTTTTATTTCATGATGAAGGGTCAAAGAGAGTGATGATAGTGATAGAGTTGTTTCTAAGGTGGAGGAAAAGCTGGAAATGTGAGACAAGGTGGAAGGAAAGGAGTTCTAGGCTTTAGGGGATAATGGAAAAACCTGGTCACCAGGGTTAGAATCAGGTTGGTATGCAGACTTTTCTCCTTTACAGAGAAGTCACAAAGCATATATGGCCCCTGAAGGTAGGTAAGTCCACCATCTCTGTCTTTTACATTGAATAGAATTATGGCCTGGGGTTTGTAGGAGGCTGGTTTTTCACACTTTGAAGGGGTTTTCCTCCTTGGAAGGGAGCCTTCATCTAATGTTTCCCACATGTTGAAGGTGTTCAAACTGGCCCAGGATAAGATTCAAGGGGATTCCCTACAATCTTCTCAGAGTGAGAAGTATGTGAATTATAATCTTCCTCTCTGAGGCTTCTGCTGAATTTGTGGCTTGGAGCCTACAGCCATTTCCAATTTGTCCTGGGATTCACTGTCCCAAGACTGATTTCACTTTACCTACCAATCAGCCCTTTTAAACTAGATGTTTGGCTCACCTGTGTGCCTACTTTTCTGAGATGAAAATCAGCAGGAATGACCTGACTGCTACCTCTAGTTTCATTCTTCCCTCTTCCAGGGCTGAAATTTGAACTTTTCTGTTTCCAGGCAGAGAGTTGCACCACTGAGAGCTGACCTTTGCTGAGAACCATGAAAAATGATACATGCAGGGCTATTCTGTGAAATCAATAGGCACCAATGCCAGCTGGGGGCTTCTCCACCATCTTGATCATTCCCTGACAGACACCATTTAAGGTTCTAAACTTGGTCAGCACAGCCCGACTTCAGAAGGTAATGTAGCACAGCACAAAGAACAGTAGGGTATTAGTTAGAAAGCTTGAGTCAAAGCCAATTCTGCCCCTCAATTACGAAAGACCTCAGATGAGTCACCTAACTTCCTTGAGTGTCGATTTCTTTATCCGTAAAGTTGAGCTAGTAATTCATAATTTGTAGTGCTGGAGTGAGAATTAGATGAGAAACCATTGGCAAACCCTCCTATTACATATGTGACACATAGCCCTCACTATTAACTTTGTGTTTGTGTGTTTTATCATCACAAAGGGACTGTATATTTTGAGCTAACTAAATGTTTGCAACCTACTTTTTACATTTTAAACTGAAGTGGCTTCAGTATGAAGGGGCTTTCATTTTAGTCCGGTGGATATTTTTCCTTTTAAGAAAGCACAGCTAGATGTCTATAGAAATCTAGAGAGAGAGGAGAGATAGGTGCTCTTAATTCATTGTAAGTACTAGAAAGGGTAGGATTGAGGGGGATATGTTTTTCATTCTGTCAGCTTGAATTCTCTTTCCAAATTCCATTCTGGTTATATGATCAGGCTACTGCTGTATTTATGGGTGGCCACAGTCTGCCTGGAGGGGCATATTTAGTCAGAAAGGAAGTGTTTTCCTTCTAAAGGCAGGCAAGAAGCAGAGAAGCATTCAGAAGGAACACGACAGAATGTGCCTCTGACTTGGTGATCATGGGGACCTGGGTGTGAAACCTGGCTCTATCACTCTGAGTTCTAGGACCTTGGAAAAGTTATTCAGTCTCTCTGTTCTTGAAGCCATCTCTTTGTCCAACAGGTATAGTCCATACCTCAGAGACATGCTGTGGATTTTTAGTTTGATGATCCCACAAAGGGCCTACAGTTTAGAAAGTAGGCTCATCATATATTTTTGCTATCATTGTCATTAGAATGATTTAAAATAGCTTTTGTTAAACTTTTTAAATTTCTCATACATATTCCTGCCTATTGCACTATCTGTGGACTTGCTCTTACTTCTGTTATAGATGGTGACTCAGAGGGGCAAAAATCCTTATTGAAGGGCAGAACTGCAACCAGAATACACACAGCATGGTTTCATGATTTGTAACTGTGTTTTGCGTTATTCAAGATTCCATAGCAATGTCCCAGAGGCTAAGAGCAAAGGTGTAAGTGTTAGACCCTGTGACCTCACTTCAACCAAAGCAGACCCACATTTACCTGTCATTACTGGGGTTTTGCCCTAAATTCATGTAATGAATATTTTCATCATTAAAAATAAGTTGAATAATCATGATCTTAGAACATTAATCTTGGACAAGTCCTGTAAAATGATAAACAGAGAAACTAAGAAAAGTTTCCATTTATTGAAACCTTAACATGTGGCAGGTACTATGCCAAGAGTTTGCCACATATCATGTCATTTGAATGTTGCAAGAGCCCTGTGAGACATAGTTTGTCATCCCCTTTATATGAATGAAAAAGCTGAGGGCTAAAGGTTAGTAACTTCTTAGAGTGGGGAAGGAGAAGGTGAGTGGGAGATAAAATAGAGAAGCTAGGTTTTTAAAACAAAGCATAGAGAAAATATATTTAATGACTGTAGAGCCTGGTGACATCCCTTTCAATCCTTGTCCAATTTCCTCTGTTTGAGCGAACCAGAGAATATTCATATTGTGCAACTTTCACTTCCCTGCAAAGCAGTCACCTTCCTGAAATGCAAAAGGCACACTAATTTCCATCTCCTGCAAATGGCTTGTATGCACACAATGCCAGAAACTCTTCACTGGCTTATCTAGGACTGAATAAATCTTCTTCAGTACTTAATTGGGCTTGCCTGGCTGGGGTGGGTAGTAGTTTTCATTTCTAAAGCACATATGGGAAAGCTCTGTAAAAATAGTGGGAAAAGTCCACAAAAACATGAAAAAGAGGCATTCATTCTTCAAGTGGGGCTCCCTGTCCTGCTCTCCTCCAGACAGAGAGCTTTTCCAAAGAGTTTCCAACAGCATCGTACTTCATAGCTGTCAGCTTTAGAATCTGCAGATGCCTAAACTCCAAACCTCCTGACATTCTGAAATCAGAATTTGACAATTACATCCAGCCCCGGACTGCTACCTTTTATCCAACCTGTGCCAACACAACCTCCTGCTTGTAAAATACCACCAGGTCTCAGACCTGCCAGCCTAGTGTCTCACCTTCAGATTGGGTGAGATAAAAAGTGGGGGCTGGGGGTGGGCTGAGGAACAACATGCAAGAAACGACCCAAGATTGGCCAAGTGCCTCCTTTAACCTCCAGAGTGATGGCAGATTTTGGCAATTACAATGATTATCCTCACTTCCAGGTATTGAGCAGTCACTGCCGATCTTTCTAGACCTCATTTTCTCCTCAAAATGATGGCAGACGCCATTGTCCCCATTTTAGAGATGTAAAAACTGAGAATTAAGGCGGTGCTGTGTTTTTCTCAGGGTCATATGCATGGTGGTGGGGAGAATACCAAACACCTCTGGCTTCAAACCTAAGCTCTTATTCCCCTTACAACACTGATGGGTGAGAGGAACCCCTGTTTTCTTTCCAAGGTACATCAGGGGCAGCAGGGTCCCCATACCTGGGGGAAGTTGTTGCTGGTGATTCTAGAAACAAGTGGGATGCTGCTGGCTCTAGGCACCCTAGGCACCCCCATAAAACTGCTCTCCACCAGCCGCCTGTCAGTTATTCATCTGGCCCAGAGCCACCTCCCCTCTTCTGTCCCCCAACTCTCATCTCCAGGGTGAAGATTTTGAGGACCAAATGAGGGAATGGGTACAGAACTCTTTGTAAACTTCATGCAAGGGCTGTTTAGATGTAAACTTTTGTATTCTCCCTGCACTCCTCTATCAGACTCCCTTTAACCCACCCCAGGGGCAGGCGATGAGCAAACTTTACCTTAAAACTCTGCTTCCCTAACCTCAACATAAAAGAAGATTCTATATTTGTATCTATATCTAATCTCCACAGGTGAATCAGCCAGGCTAGGGCTAGGGGGACAGTTTAGGAGAGAATTCTTACACCTCTGCAGAACAGCAGAGGTAATAACTTTACAAAAAGCTCCTTCCAAGTGTGACTATTCATAATGTTACACAACAAACAAAATTACAAAACCAGAACAGTCAAGGTGCATCTGATCATAACCAATACACATTCCTATTTTTTTCCATCGGCGAAAAACAAACACCCCAAAGTTTTATAATAATATAAAACCACAACTCATGTGGTACAAGGAATGCAATCCGTACATCATAAGGAACCCTAGTGATGAAGGAAAAACAGACTTACCTTTCCAATGGGAGAGAGACCTAGATCCTTGGAAGAAGTACCTGGAGCTGGGAGCAGCGGCGGTTCCCACGTGCGCGGCCCGTAGAGCCCCCAGCCGCGCTGCCTTTGTGCCCACGGGAGGCGGGGGCGTGTGTCTGCGCGAGGGAGAGGCGGGTGACAGTAGGCAGGCTGTGGCCGGTGCAGCCAACTTTGGCTGGCTTATATAGCGAGCTCCTTCCTCTGTAATGGGACGCCTCGCCTCCAGACATCCTTTCCCACTTTTTCAGTTGGCGAATTAAAGGAACAGCCCTCCCAGCGGAACAGGGTTAGCTCAGGAAAGACTCACTCACTCCTGGCTCTCGGCCAGGGAAGGAACCCATTTGCATACAATTTATGGCGAAAGTAGGAATTCCCGCTTCCCCTCCCGCCTCCCCGCCCCCCACCCCGAGTCCTTGTTGGCAAGTGTGATTTTTGCCCTGCTCCCCGCACGAGTTTTCTAATTGTGAGACGGAGGCCGGGGAGCAGGAGGGAGCAGGGTCCGCAGCCCTGATTCCCCTCCTGTACTGGGTCAAGCTAGAAACGGGGTACCAGGGCTCGCCTGGGCTCTGGGCAGCAGCTGCTCAGTGGCATCTTTCGGAGCGAGCACAGGGACTGAGCCCAGTTCCTGGAAAGAGGAGATAAAGCCCTTCAAAAGCCTAGGGCGGTTCAGGTTTCTCTGGGCCAGCAGAGAGATAACCCAGGATTAGTTCTCAGCAGGTGGGGAGCGCTCCCACCAGCCCTGCTTTTCTTAAGTGGGAGCCAGCCTTGCCCAGCTGCTCAGAGGCAACTTTGTTCCAGCCCCGGCGTCCTACAGGGCAGTAGCTTTTTGACATTGTTCATGCCCTGTGCCTGGTGTGGTCTTCTCAGCTGGATCTCCAGGGGGAAGGGTTTCTGAGGTTTTCTCTCAGTGCTGAAAGGCGTCCCCTACAGCCGTTTCTTTAAAGAAAAGTAATCATTTAAAAAGGTAACAACCTAATCCTTGAGCCCTAAGCCGCGCCTTTGCTTTCCAGCCTGCCGTGGTGGATTGCTTCCAAGCTTTGAATCATCCGTTCGTTTGGTGGTTAGCATGCATTGAGTATCCGCAGGGCACACAGGGGCGTTTAAGGGAGCGGAGAAGTGGCACTTCACCCGTGCCTGGAGACTTCTGAGCCTGTGGCAGAACATAGTTGTTTGTGGCAGGGGAGGAAAATGAAACATCAAATGCAATTCAACCTGCAGCTACCATTGAGCCCTCCCTTATTAAGTCTGTAATAAAGGTGCTGTGCAGAGCACTTTATGAACACTCTTTTTATTCACTATTTTTATTATATCCATTATATCCTCGCAACCAGTAAGTAGGATAGGCACAAGTGTCTCCTTTTTACAGAAGAAAACAGGTTTAGAGAAGTAATGAAACTCCACCAAGGGAATGCACCTGGGAAGTGTTTATATTAGAACACGGGGCCCCAGAGTTCTACCACACACTACTGTTTAGGAATAGGGAAGGATGATGTTTAAACAATGTTTTATGCCGTGTTAGACTGTTAACACCATTTCTGTAGAAACTACAGCCATATTTGAATATGGAAAATATATTTCTTTGTTCCATAAAGCTAATTAGGAGAGATCTTTGATTTTTAAACATTAACTGCTAATAATGGACGTCTCAACTATCCACTTATTTTCAGCATTAAATGAGAGCATCCCTACAGTTATTATTGTTGCTGTGAGCCTCAGTTTCCCCATCTAAAAAAACAAAAAGCAAAACAAGATTAGATCATCCTATGGTTGCTTTGGCTGTGTGGTATTTTAGGATTCTCTGCTAAAATGACCCTCCCAGACAGCAAGAAAGCCCAAAAATAGTCATGTCATAAAAACCGCTCATTTGAACTTTTGATCCATTTTGGCTGATTCAAATGTTGGTTATTTGGGAAGTTTTAAAATCTGTGCTTTAGCCAAAGCATATTTCAGTAGCATGAAGCTGTGTTTCAACCAGCAGTGAGTGCTTCCCCGCCTCTTGGCTTTCCTAAGGCTACTGAGTTAATCTCTTGGGTTAGGGAGTAAAATGTTAGAATAGTGTATCATATACGTCATATGGTATATAAACTATATTTGTATATAACATATAATCAATATATATTTATAATTCTGTATGAGTTTTTAAACAAGACGAGAGCATGCTAGTAAACGGGATGATAAATGTGGCTTTTTCAGGGAATGTCCCACACTTGAACTCCTCTCCCCAGTTCTCTCAGGATTCTACAATCATTGATTAGTGTCTACCATAAGTGGCATAACCAATCACAGGGAAACTAAAGCCAAATATGACCAGGCTGGCCCCCAAGTGGGGCTGACAAACAAGAATACTATTAAGCATTAAGTTAACAACTATCATATAAGTATATTCTGATAATATGGGGAGAGATGATTTATGCATTTTTAGGAGAGGCTACCTGTAAAAGGCATTTTCACCAAAAAGCTATGTGGCATCTTAAGCTACATAGCTTTTTGGTATTTGAGTAAGGAAGGCCCAGACAAAGACACGTTTTCCATCCCTGTACTGTTCGCAGCTTTTGTTTCTGGTAGGTGGGTCCATATGCACCATGTACTCTACAATACCTCAACCTTTGTTCATGCTGGAAGGATGCCCTAGGATCCTCACCTCCATGTCCTCACATCTCTTTATCATCAATTCTGATCTGACTTCACTATAGCGCTTCCTAGATGGAAGAAGTCCATTTAGGAAGAAATGCTCTCACGCGCTATGGCATTTGTAACTCTATCAGGACATCCATTGCATCTACATGGTATAATTATGCATATGTGTGTCTAGATTTTCCTTCTAGACTCTAGGCTTCACAAGGCTGGTGATCACACTTGCTTTTTCTGTACCTGGCATAGAGCCTTGGATATCATAGAAGCTCGGTAAATGTTTATAGAATGAATGAAGTAATGGAGGAACAAATAAATGTTTGACATGTTGTGCTTTATTATTAAATTCTTCCTTTTGCAACCATAGAACCTGAAAAGGAAACTGGATTATTGTGTTCAGTGCCTCCATTGCACAGATCAAAAAATGGGGCACTGAGAGGAAGAATGACTTGCCTGAAGCCACTATGCCTGTTTTCCAGGAAGAAAACTGTAGCAGTCAGAACTGAGCAACCAAACCACAGTAGACATTACAGCAGAGGATATTTATGGAAATTAAGAACCATTTATCCTCCTGTTTGGTAGAGGTCATACCTCTTGGCATCTGATCCCTCATGGTTGCATCCTTCTCAGAAGCATAAGCACTTTTTCCATGTAAGAGGAGAGAATGCATGTAAACACCACCTCTGCGCAGAGCTTCCTGCCAAAGACGGATTTTGTTGTTGCTTGTTTGCAATTCTCATTCATGAGTTGCTGGTGGAGGCTGTGGTTTGGAGGCCAGAGGAATGTGGGGGTTTGCCTCAGGTGAGATCATTCTCATTTCTTTAAAAGTCTGCTACATGCAATAGTTTTGCTTCCAGACAGAACAGCCAGTGAGTGGAATTTTGGCCAGGACTAGTGCTGAGGAAGCCGAGTGTCCACTTCCCCATGGAATCCCCTGCTTCCTACTCTGATTACGTACTCCTTCACTGCTCCCAACCTCCTCCTCCTCTTCCTGGGATTTGTCTGGTGTGCTAACTCCAGTCCAAAAATCTCATGTGACTCCATAATTACCAGAAATCTTTCCCAAAGCCGGGATGGATCTCTGATCCCACACAGTGGGCCAGTCATTTAATTAAATGCATTTCGTTAGAGTCAAGGTTTCCCAACTTGCCTGCAGATCTTTGTTGAGTGGTCTTCTTTTCCATCTCTTCTCACTTTTCCTTAGACAACAAAGGACAATTTAAAAAAAAGGTCAAAGACTGTATGGAGTATGTGGTAAGACATATGAGAGCTTCTCTGACCGATGGACTATGGCAATTTAGCTGCACCATCAACCAAGAAGTCATGTCTGGTCAGCACAGCAGAGTGGAGAGTGTTGGTTGAGTGCCCAAGTCTTGATGCTGCATCAACTTGCTGTGTGACTTTGGGAAATTCCCTTTCCCCGCGGAACCCCAGGGTCCTGGTTACCAAGTGGGCAATTCCCAAGGATTACATCAACTCAGAACTTTCAAGTAAAATTTTTAAAGAAATAATTTAGAAGTCTCCAAGCCTTTGCACATCCACTTCCCTGGGAAGAATCCTGCCTTATTGCCATGACAAATTAATTCCTTTATTGTTTTTTTTTTTTGAGATTCCCTTCACAGCGCTTCTTCTAACAAAGGTTTTATGACCCTCACATCCAGTTGGAAGGGCTTCTCCTTCAGGCTCACCCACACCATCATTTTCTAATTTTTAGTGTGTTGCCCATTTTATTTCTCTTGCCTGTTTACCCTGCTAGATTATGGACACTTGAGGGTAGCCACTGTGCCTTTCCACCTGTTTGTCAGCAGTTCTGTTTGTCGCCAGCATCTGTTGATGGCTGCTGCCTATGCCATACCATTTGTTAATTATTTTGAAAATCGTTTCTGCATATCATAGTTTTTAGAATAGCATATGACCTGTAGCAGATTTTGGAGATAAGCAATAAAAACATTCTTGAAGTGACTTTTTTCAGATGTTTAGAGACCTTAATTGTTACCATCGATTTACTCATTCATTTGCCCAGCTGGTCTGTGGGAACTCCTTGACGGCAAGGACTGTGCTTTTCACATGTACAGACCCAAAGCACTTGTAGGTCAATCAATATTCCCATGAAATGATTGACTGATCAACTAATTGGCTGCATACTGGAAAATATATGATATTAGCACACTGTATTGGGTTCTATTTGGCTCAAGTGCTTACAATGTGAATTACCTTGAGAAAAGCATGTCCCCTCTCTGAAACTCCTCTTCTTCTTGAGATTCATCTGGTTTCCTGTTTCATAAAACTGAGGTAAAAATCCGTACCTTGAGTACTTTTCAAAATTCATATGAAGACCAAGTAAAAGGGTATAAGACAGTGCTTAGCAAACTGGGATGCCCTCTGTAGAGTTTTCTGATGCTAAATGATGTGGTTCCCTTCCTCACGCCATCCCCCAAATCCCAATAGAAAACTCAATCTCTGCAGAGCTGTCTTGTCCTTATGAAAGCATGGAACCCAGCTTCTATCTGAACCACTTCTGGGCTTTGCAGCGGCTAGCAGCAGGGAGAGGGGAGTTCAAGCCACCTGATGCAGTCTTGTTAACACATTCTAAAGACTGCCTCTTTGGAGGTTGAAGGTAAAGAGGGAGAGTTTAAAAAAACAGCGTTGTCCAAGCTAAATTAGAAGATCTGGAGTCATGTATTCCCCACAGAGGACTGGGGAGGCAGTTTTGATCACGTTTACCAGTCTGAGCTCAGGCTGTGGTGATGAATACAAGTGGGTCAAACCATCTTGGGTTTAATACAGGTACCAGAGGGAATATATAGCTTTGAAATCAATGCAAATTGAATTTCTTTGTCTGATTTTCCACAGCTGGGTTGGATACTTGTGAAGAAGTATAATTTGCCTCTTTTCCTTCTCTCTTAGGTTTCTTAAGTTTTCTTTTGTGGACAACAAAGAATAACAGTGGCTAACACTGATTGAGTACTTCCTGTGATCTAGGCACTATTGAAGCAGTTTGCATGTATTACATTATTTAATCTTTACAATGAGCTTATTGGGTTAGTCCTATCATTGTTCTCATTTTGCAGATGGGGGTTGTGAGACATGGAGAGGTTAGGGAAACGTCCAAGGTGCGTGGGTAATAAATAGCAGCAAGAGGATTCAAAGCCAACAAGAGGACTCCCACTCCCAATTTTCTATTATTGTGGGTGCTTCCTTATGTATTTAATGTAACAACCGCCCAAAGGCAAATATGGTATTCTTTGACTCATGAACCAGATTGAGTGATTTTGGAGCTTGTGCATAAAGATCTAATGAGGCAAGGAGGGCTTTGGTTATTTTGCTTTGTCCCTGTCTGTTTGTGCTAATCGTGGAGTTGTGGGATTACCTAGCATGGACTTGATTTCAAACCTTCATTGAACCAATGATAGCTACAAAAAGGAGTAGGGCCTTTGGTAAATTACTTAACACCTTTCTTATAGGTCATTCATCTGTAAAACAGGTGCAATAATAACTGATACTCCTTGGAGCTAGTTTCAGGATTCAAGGAACAATACTTTGTCTAACGTTTATGCTGTTGCTAGCCACATTCTAAGTAATCTCAAAATGGTGGCCTTCGGCTATTGTAAATAAGTCACTTATTCTACTCCAGAGCCTTTACTTCCTCATCTGTAAAATGATGTGAAAGATAATGTCATAGCTATGTTTCAGAACTTTGGTCACTAAAATAAGAAGGGTTAATAAAACAAATATACATGCAAATAAAAAATACACAGCTCTTTTCATCATAGGACATAAGATTTTCAGGTTGACTGAACTGTACTATTCACCCTATGTGCTTAAACATTCTTAATAAAATTCCCCTCCAACCTGCTACACACATGCAACACACACACACACACACACACACACACACACTTCACTGAAACGAATATTTTCCTGAAGGGATGTTTAGTATTGTTCTGAGAGAGATATAGTAGTTTGAACTTTCTTTGAAAAGTAGAACTACATTTGCTCATCCGTTCAATAGCAGGCATTATTTTTGTTAATTATCTTTCAAGCCTTGTACATTCTGTTTCTCAGGTGAAAAAATTTCCTTTATTCAGAGACAGCTGGGTGATTTCACTTGCCTCAGAGCCAGCATCTCCCTCGGCAGGGCCAAGAGGTTGATGGACTGGCATCACATAGGTATTTGAGTCACTCTCCTCCTTGGGAAGTGCTCTGGGCTGGCCCTTTGTCCCTTACCCTTCCCAAGGAGGAGAGTAAATTAATCCTTATTATTTTCCTGAGCACATACTGGGCAATCCTTACCATGACAACTTCCTTGCCCCACAACTTTCCAATAGTAGAGGTGGTATCAAATATACCCACTTGTATTTGCTAATAACATGACAAAGCATTGGCATTATCCCAGTCCTCATACCAGGCCATTCCCCTATTACAAGTGAGAAAACCGAGGTGAGGGGAGATCAAGAGACTTGCTGAAAGTCACACAGCTGGTATGTTGTCTCACAGAAGGTTCGCACATGAAAATTACTGGGCTCTTTGGGTTTCCATTGAAGAACCGTCTGTAAAGAATATTATTTTATCGGTTTTATGGGGTACAGTGGTATAAAGAAGAAGCTCATGATCTGACACTGGACAGATGGGGTCAATCTTAGCTCTGCCAGTTATTGACGTTTGACCTTTTTCAATTTCCTTCACTTATGTGACCCCATCTTGTATCTGAGTCTGTAAAAGAGGAGTGAGAATACTTACTTCACAGGGATAAAGGAAGGGCTGAGGGAAACTGAATAAGGATTACCAAGATGTGAGTTTGAGTCCATGGAATCTGTAAATATTATCCTGCATGGCGAAAGGGACTTTGCAACTGTGACTAAGTTAGGGATCTTCAGATGGGGAGACTATTTTTCACATACTTAAATGTGTCCTTGTAAGAAGAAGGCAGAGAGAGATTTGACTACAGAGGAGGAGAAGGCAGTGACCAGGGAACAGAGATTGGAGTGATGTGGCTACAAGCCAAGGGATGCCAGCAGACACCAGAAACTGAATGAGGCAAAGAATAGATTCTCCCCTGGAGCCTCCAGAAAGACCAACCCTGTTGACAACTGGATTTTACCTAAAACTCACTTCAAGCCTCCAGTCTCCATAATTGTAAGAGAATACATTTCTGTTGTATTAAGTCATTAAGTTTGTGATAATTTGTTAGAGTAGCAATATAAATCCAGTACAAGAAATAAATGAGAGAATATCTTTGCCTTGTGCATAATAGGGCCTTAAAGACAGTAATGTTTAACTTGAACTCATGGAGATAGCAGAAGAATGGTTACCAGAGTCTGGAGAGGGTAGTGGGAGGGTAGGTGGGGGGTGGGGATGATTAATAGGCACAAAAAATAATTAGAAAGAGTAAACAAGATCTAGTATTTGATAGCACAACAGGGTGACTATACTCAGTAATAATTTAGATGTACATTAAAAAATAACTAAAAAAGTATAATTGGATTGTTTGTAACACAAAGGATAAATGCCTGAGGGGATGGATACCACATTTTACATGACATGGCTATGAAGCAAAACATCTCATGTAGCCTATAAATATATACACCTACTTCGTACCCACAAAAATTAATGAATTTTTAAAAAGGCAATGTTTAGTATTGGTCTGAGAGATGATTTTTCTGGGATAAATGGCATTAACTTCATTTGAAACTGGAATGCTTTTCCATAGAGATGTAGTTCTATGATGTAAATGCACATAGCTAGATTTTCAAGTAGTTTTTTGTCACAGCTCCCTTCATGACGTTTTAGGTGTAGGCTGAAAGGCAGAGAAGGAAAGGGAAGTTGGAGGGAGTCGCAACATCCACCATTTGCCCGAGAGTTTTGAAGCGGCCTGTTGACATGGGAGCTTTGCAGTGTCGAGTGGTTTAGCCCACAGTGAGGAGTAAATCTGGACTTATACATGACATTCCTATCATTCCAGGGTCAGTCTGAACCCAGCGAGTGGCAGGCTTATCTGGGTCACTGCTCATCGATGATTCAGAGGATTCACCCACAGCACACTTTGACAAGTGTGAAAAGAGCTACGAGACAATCCTGCTCAAGTCAGAGATAAGAAAGCAGAGCCCAAATCAGTTGCTGTCTTGCCTACTCTGAGCTAAAATCCAGGTCTGCTCATTTGGGAAACTGTGTTCCACGTGGAGGAAGGAGCTTGCCTAGATTAGTGTAAGATCAGCCAAAACTAAGGATTTTATTGCTTAAAAAAGTCCTTCACACCGATTCAGCTTCTTCACTTAGAAAGGACATAAAAAGGGGACCGAGAGGAGTAGGTGAGCACACCCCGGGCTCTCCACTCCTTCTGAGGTTCTGCGAGCTGTACGATGTCCCTTCTCTCTCTCTTGCTTTTCTCTGGTTTTGTATGTATGCAGTGTTCTCATCGACGTGGCTGTGGTATTAGGGGACTAAAGGAGCCCCTTAGTGAGATGCCGGGCAAGTTTTTCAGACATCATCTCAGAAAGCAGCCTTAGGGGAAGTTCAAAGACTTTCTAAATTCTTTGGAACACCTGCCCAGGCCAGCATTGGACTCGACATACGGATGAATGGTGTATGGAGAGTCCTCTTGAGTGAATATAGATGGATGACTCATCATTTCAGACAGATGATAGAAGATTTCCCTTGTGGAAATACTTTATAAGGAAATTATAGTGAAGCCTTAATAATCCCCATGGACAGGAGGGGGTGGGGGCCAGGATGAATCAGTGAGACAGCTGCATTGTGGAAGCTCAATCCAGGGAAGCTTACTTTGAAGTATATTCTGCCAGTGGCTTCTTTAAACTAGTAAAGTATTGCCAAGGAGAGATCTTATAAGAGTCTGGCTTAATGAGAAGAAATTAGTCGTAAGTGGTTGCTTTTGAAGGAAGCGGAAGTACTTTGGCTCTTCAGCAAGTTGCAATCTTGTTTGCTCAGTTAGTCTAAGAAGTAATTCATATGAAATTGCTCTTGTTCAACCATATTTGACCTACAAAAATGGTACTTTAACATGATTAAACTTCATACAGTATAAGCCCTACCACATCTGTGACAAAGATAAATTAGAGACCAGACCTTGGCTAAATTTAAAAAGGTTTTACCCACTGTCACTCTTGTGATGGAAAGACAGGCCAAGTTGGTGTGGGGCAGGGTATATGTGAAGGGCAGCGAGGTACCCCCGGGCTTGCAGTTCTAACAGCCACAGTTGGCAGATGAATTCTCTTCTCCCACCTGTGAATACTGTACCAATATTAACACCATGTGTAGAACCTAGGTAGAGCAGGAAGACACCTAATTAAGAGATGTCATGAGCTGATACTGAGTATCAGAGTACAGGTTTAGGCCCTTGGAGAGCCATAGAGATGACCAGATAGCATGAGTAAAAGGCATGGTGTTCTTGAGGCTACACCTGGGCAAACGTGTGAATGGATAGTTGCTTTCTAATGAGCCCCTTAGATGGGAATGGAGTTTTACTCTATCACTTCTATGACACTGAGGAATCATCTGTAAATAGCAATTGTTAATTTTTATTTAGCATTTACTATGTGATGGATACCATTTTTAGACCTTTACATACACTAACTTCATTTAATCTTCATAACATGTCTATGGATAGATACTATTATTAGTCCCAAATGAAGGCATGGGCAAGAGGAAGTTACTTGATCAATAATAAATAGCTGGTGTCAGATATGGGATTAGGACCCAAAACTCTTTATTTTGCACAGGATCCTCTTCACTATGCTTTCCTGCAGAGGAGGTTTGTATTAATCCATACTCACGCTGATAATAAAGATATACTAGAGACTGGATAATTTATAAAGGAAAGAGGTTTAATTGATTCACAGTTCCACATGGCTGAGGAGGCCTCACAATCATGGCGGAAGGTGAGAAAGGAGCAAAGTAATCTTGTCTTACATGGCAGCAGACAACAGAGCATGTGCAGGAGAACGCCCCCCTTTTTTCTTTTTTTTTGAGATGGAGTCTTGCTCTGTCACCCAGTCTGGAGTGCAGTGGCACAATCTCGGCTCGCTGCAACTTCTGCCTCCCTGGTTCAAACTATTCCCCTGCCCCAGCCTCCTGAGTAGCTGGGACTACAGGTACATGCCACCACGCCTGGCTAATTTTTTGAAATTTTAGTAGAGATGGGGTTTCACCCTGTTAGCCAGGATGGCCCCAATCTCCTGACCTCGTAATCTGCCAGCCTCAGCCTCCCAAAGTGCTGGGATTACTGGTATAAGCCACTGTGCCTGGCCTGAGGACTCCTCTTTTTAAAGCCATCAGATATCATGAGACTTATTCACTAGCACAACAATAGCATGGGAAAGACCTGCCCACATGATTCAATTACCTCCCACCAGTCTCTCCCATGACACACAGGAATTATGGGAGCTACAGTTCAAGATGAGATTTAGGTGGGGACATAGTCAAACCATACTAATGTTTTACTGCTTTACTTTTCTTATTGAAAGAAAGAAAAAGATGAAGAAGCAAGGAAAAGGCATGGTAATATTTATTTCTATTTATGTTGTTGACTAATTCTTCCAGCCATTTCTTCATTGCATTTATATCGATGGGATACACAGGCCCTGTGCTAACAGCTGTTGGCAATATAGCCACAAACACATCAGATGCAGTCAATTTTTTCTTAGGCTTAACTTCTAGGGTAATGTTTCTCAACCAGGGATGGTTTGCCCTCTCGGGGATATTTGGTAATGTCTGTAGGCATTTCGGCTGTCAGAGTTTGGGGATTTGCTACTGGCATCAAGTGGGCAGAGGCCAGAGATTCTGCTAAAAGTCTGCAGTGCAGAGGATGGTCTCCCACAACAAATAATTCTTTGTCCCAAAATGTCAATAGTGCTATTTGAATAATGCTGATCTAGTGAGGATGTAGGATGTAGAATTGTGACAGATTACAGATGTGAGCCACTGCACCCGGCCTATGAACTCCCCTTTTTAAAACCATCAGATCTCATGAGACTTATTCACTATTACAAGAATAGCTTGGGAAAGACTGCCCACATGATTCAATTACCTCACACCAGACACCAGTCCCTCCCACGACACATGGGAGATTGAAAAGACTGAACTTGGACCTCCAAATCACTCTAACATTTATGACCTTGGGCAGAACTAACCCAACGGACATGCAATGAGATAGTGTGTGAGAGACGTAGGTTTCATGAGATGGGATAAACACCCTCTTCTAATGCAGTGTCTTAGGAGGTGAGGAGACTTCAACTGATCATGGCATGGGGTGCATTCAGAGGGGCTGTGTCCCACATGAGTCACCAGGATCTCAACATCATAGTCGGAGATGGAAGAAGCAGAGCTACTCACTTCTAGGGGTACAGATCCTAAAAATGAGGATATCTGCTATGGCCAGAGAGGCATGCAGGTTCCTAAATGTTCTAGGCCATGTAAGACCTATGGATTCTTGAATGAACCAGTGGACAAGAGAAGCAATACTCAACACAGCTGAGACTGAATTTTCTGCCAGTCACTTGTGTGAGAACTCAAAGGAGTATGGCATGGTTGAATTAAACGAGATCTATCTTACCCTCAAATATTGTAATGTACCCACTATGAGGAGAGAGATATATATGTATCACCCAGCTTCTGGCCAGCTACAGAAAATGGTAGTTTCCTTCTTTATTTCAAAAGAAAACAATTGCAGTTGAAGTAATAGCTTTCCCTGTTTTTATGAAAGTTGCATGATGGGGAGATGAGACCCATGGGTATGATAAACTTTCCAATGCCTAAGCATTATGTTTTGGATGCTAACCTCTAGTTAGGAAGTATATATGGCTTGGCTTATTAACTATTTCTTTCGTGTTTTAGATGTTCCCTTCTCCAAAGACCAGGATGCTGAGACCAGAGGTTTAAGAATTTGTCTTCAAGATTCCTGAGCCCCTTATTGCTGTCTGCCTCAAGCACTCCAATAGAAACAGCTGGTTTCCTTTGGGTAACTGAGAAGAATGCTCAATGTCAAAACCATTCTCCAAGTCTTAAAATATCCGACCAGATTTAACCAGTACCTTGAACAGTGGCTGGCTCACAGTAAGCACTCTATAAATATTTGTTATAAGAATGAATGGTTGAACCTAATCATCTTTGAGGTGCTAGCTTGGATATGGAAAATTTGGCTTACAATTTTCCTTGTAAAAGCCACCAATTAAATTCAATACAGTGTTATTAATTATCTACATTTTTTTCTGGAACAATAAAAGTAACAGACCCAATCTTTTGTTCTTGGTCATTAGATGTTGTCTGAGCAGGGTTGGCAGTAGAGTTGCCAAAGCCTGGAATTGTAATTTTGTTGGAGTTCCAATTCAGTGGACTGATGCCCCCTAAGGCATCAATATTTTTATTTTACAGATACTTATTATATTCAGACATGTATCACACCGGGGGTGCAAGTCATGGGACCATGTCATAGGGATTGAAAGTTGATCCATCCAGCCCTGAAGGAGTTTATAACCAAAGAAACAGTAATTGCAAAACAATGTCATAAATGCTGTAGTACAAGTCACCATAAGAGGCCATGATTGGAAAACAAAGGGATAGAGAATCTTATATTTCCATTGTGTTAGTATTTCCAGTGTCTGAAAATTCATTGTCACAGAAGGAACTCCAGAGAGAGAAAATGCACTAATGTTTCCCATGCACTGAGTGTATATTAAATGAGTATTTACTATATGCCAAGTACTATGGGAGGTTCCAGAGAGGCAGTGAATAAAAGAGACAACCATTAAACACACAAATACACAAACAAGCATATAATTCCAAATGGTAATGAGTACATTGAAAGAAAAGTCAATTGACTGTGAGACACTCTATATTAGTTTTCACTTCCTGGTTTTAGTTAATTCCATCAATCCTGGGAAGTAAGTATTTTAATCTGTATTTTGATAAGGAGTTAACTGAGGGTTCCAGATGTGAAGTGTTTTGCCAAGAGCCACCCGGCTGGTAAGTTTTGGAGCTGGGATTAGAAGCCAGAATTGTCCAATGCCAAGCCCATGCACTTCACTCCAAGTCCTCATAAGTGAGCTCATGAGAGATGAGCCACCCCATTCAGGGACAGTTTCACTAATTTATTAGAAGCATGCTTGTTAAAACACATTCTTTCTATTCAGCCTGTTATTTACTTTACACTCCTTTAACATGTACCACCCATGTAGGGGTTAATTATATGCTATCTCATGTTGATTTATAAATGTGGATTAGTCTTGTTTAAATAAGGATGTGGAAAGTCTGATTCTCCCACTCAAATCTACCCACCTTCTGTCTAGGCTGATGCTGGCTGTAGAAGTTCCTATTAAATACTCCCTGGTTTAAAGCATAGACCTTGAAATTTTTAGGGTGTTGAATATGGACTCCAAAGTAATGGACTAAGAGAACCAAATGGCTCTGAGTTCCTTTAAAATCGTGAAGATCTGTGTTCAAATCCCAACTTAGTCCTTACTAGCTATATGCGTCTAGGCAAGACTTTCACACCCCTGGGCTTCAGAGTCCAGAAAGGGAGATCAGATACCTAACCTTCAGTGCTCATTTGAGGGGTCAGTGAGTTAAAGTGCGTAGCACCATAGTAAGGACACAGAAAGCACTAAATAAATCGTACTTATTATTACTTGCAGGTTTTCCTCTGTACTTAACAGTTCTCACCTGAACCATCAAAGCGAGCTGCTCAACTTTCAATTCATTTCTAAAACGACATAAGGAGTCGAAAACGTACTGTATTTTATTTTTTCTGGAATTCTTTCCCTTGCTGTTAGTAGAAAGGGAGTCTGATTTGTTCCACTTTTTCTGTGCCAGTGGTTCTCAAGTGGGGGCAATTTTGTCCCCCATTATTTGGAAACGACTGGAGATATTTCGGGTTTTCACAACTAGTCTGGGTGGAGATGCTACTGACAACTAGTGAATGGAGGTCAGGGATGCTGCTGAACCTCCTACAATGCACAGAGCAGTTCCCCCTCACTTCCCAACAAAGAATTATCCAGCTGAAAAATGTCAGTCGTGCTGAGATTGAGAAACCCTAGTTTATAACGGCCAGCAGACGAGAGCCCGGGTGAGCTCCAAGATGATGTCATGCTGGGGGAGACCCACGCTGGCCTGCGGTGAGACGCGTTACACGTGGGGGATCGCACCATTTCCTTGCAGACCCCTCACTTCACCACCGCCGCCGCCTCATATCCTGCTCAGGTCCCTCCTGGGAACCCAGGGAAACCTCGCAGCAGATGGGGTTTCGCTTAGTCACATTCTCGGCAGCCAGATTGGATTACATCGCCAGCAGCTCTGGCTCTGAGAGACCAGAATTGCCTGATGAGCTCCGGGCTGGCCTTTCACCTTCCAGGACCCAAACTCACCCCAACACACAAGACGAGAGGGGCTTACTTGCGGTTCTATCTCTCAAAAGGACAAAAGCTGAGAAACAGAAAAAGCCAAAGGATATTGGTATTTTCTGCTGAGAATGGCACCTGGTTATTTCTGTCTGCATATTTCTTGTGTTTATTATGACAGGTGATAAATATTCAGTAATCTTTTTGGGGAAATATATCAATTATAGAGATCTCCAGGGAGTCTGTATTTCATATGTGTCTTTGTTACAGGCTGTTATAACAGAATACCACAGACTGAGTAGATTATAAACAATAGAAATATTATTTCTTATAGTTCTGGAGGCTGGAAAGTTCAAGATCAAGGTATCAACAAATTCAGTGTTTTGTGAGGGCCTGCTTCCTGGTTCATAGATGACCATATTCTTGCTGTGTCCTTACTTGGCAGAAGGAACAAGAAAGCTCTCCGAGGCCTCTTTCATTAGGGCACTAATTCCCTCATGAGGGCATCACCCTCATGACCTAACTTCCTGCCAGTGGTTCCACCTCTAACTACCATCACATTGGGGATTAGGTTTCAACATAATTTTAGGCCTATAGCAATGTAAAAGAGTCAAAACAGCTACTAATTTTTAGCAGTTATGATAAGTACTGTGTTATGTGTTTAACAAGTATTGTCTCATGTAATTCTAAAACAATGATGTGTAGATCAGCTTCTCCACTTGAAAGCAGATATAATGGAAGATCAGCAAAGCTGGCTCACTTGAAGGCCACAGCTACTAAGTGGAAAAGCCAGGATTCCAACTCATCTCTCACTTCCTGCAAGACCTAAGTCTTTACTACTAAGCCAGATGCTTCTCACTAAATGGTTTAGTTTGGTGCCAGTGAGAAGATAGCTAATCTTTTGCAGAAAGCATGACTAATCCAAGATCTTCCAGCAACTGAGAAGTGATGGAAGTATCTCTGATTCCTCTTGACAGTGCTCTTTAGCAAATGGATGAAACAAGTAAAATGAGTTCCCGAAGCCTCTCATCTCTCACCTGGGCATGGATTCTACATCTTTCCAATGTACACATGCTACTGCTGCCTCCTGCCTCAAATTCCAGGAGCTCCCTTTATACTAGATACTATGCTAGGAACCAGGGACCTAAACATTCAGTACCTGCTTTTCACAAAGCTTACAGTCAAACGTGAAAACAAGACAAGGAACAATGTTATTACAATCCAGCAGGATGAGTCCTGTGACTGAGTGTTTTGCCAAGAGCCATCGGCTGGTAAGTTTTGGAGTTGGGATTAGAAGCCAGAAATGTCCAATGCCAAGCCCATGTACTTCACTCCAGATCTCAGTACTGTAGGTACAAGCTAGATGAGGGTCGTCCCAAGCTACAGGGAGGATTAGCTGATTTACCTCTGGACTGAGTTTTGAAACATCCTCAAAGCAAAGCAGTTTGGGAAAGGTATCCTGGTAGAAGATACAACACATGCAAAAGCAAGGAGTCATGGAAGAGAGTTCAGGAGCACTGAGTGGTTCAGGAGAAACGGGCACAGGATTCAGGTGAGAGAGATCATGACAAGTACTATGTGCTCAGGAGTGTTCAGTTATTCAGCTTTTCTGACCTCCCCAAAATGGCAATGTCCACTTAGGAATAGAGATTTTCACAACAGAACTGCCCTCAGCTAACCCTTATGAGAACTTCCATAATGATTTTGGTACCACCAGCCACCCCAGTGTGCTTGCTACTAGGTTTAGGACTTCTAGTCATGTGACCCTTGAGACTGTAGTACACATATAACATGTGCTACATATTCTAGTCTCTCATGGCTATAATGTGTGCCAGAGTAGGCACTGATTCTTTACCTACTTAGGTACCGTTTTGTTTTGCCAAGCTTTCTCCAATACAATGATGTCCTTCCTCCCTGCATGCCTGGGGAACTAGAAAGCTGTTTCCTTTCTTCAGAGAAGATAGACTTACTGTACAATTGCTATGAAGAGAATTAGCCCCTTCCCGCCACCAGCATCTGTGGAAGAGACGGGATGAGGATGCTTTGGGAACTAGAATCTCAATTTCTCGTTTGTAATCTATTTTTGGATAGGAAGCAGAGCCACATGGAAAAGATTTGATAATGTTAACAAATGACACAATAATAACTAGCAAAGCCAGGAAGTGTTTCTTTTTATGCTCAAATGATGCACTTCAGTAACATAGACTTCTGATAAGATGACGTTCTCATTCTGTCTAAAATGCCATTTCATCTTCTAGTGTGCAACCAAATGTCACCTGCTCCATAAATCATTCCTCCATATTTAGCCCAGAACTTTATATTTTACTTTTATCTCTATTCCTTGATCACTCCACTTTGCCAGGATTCCAAGTAATTGCTTTCTTATGTGCCCCTCTCATGAGATTATAAAATAAGGAGAGTAACATTATTATGAGCCTTTATGTGGCAGGCACTGGGATAATTGTTTTATAAATTATACTTCATGGAATCTTCCCAAATTGACTATGGGCAGATGTTACCAGCCCCATATTAAAAATAAAGCTGGGTGTGACGGCATGTGCCTGTACTCCTGTTACTCAGAAGGCTGAGGCGGGAGGATCGCATGAGCCCAGGAGTTCGAGTCTAGCCTGGGCAACATGGCAAGACCCTGTCTTTGAAAAAAAATAACAAAAATGAGTATAATGGAGGTTTTGAGATTTTAAACTCCTGGAGGACTTAAAATTTATGCCCTTATCTATCTCTGTATGCTCCATCAGCATAACATAACAGTTTCCTGGATATGATAGGAACAAAACGAGTTTTATTGAAATCCTTGGACTATTTCTTTTCCCTACTGAAGTAAGGCAGTCTCCATCGAAGGTCCACCATCTATTAGAAAAATATGCTAGGAAAGCTCAACAGTGTTGTATCCAAGGAGTCAGAGCGTTAAATATCTTGGGCTCCTGCCACAGGCATTTACTGTGAAGTAAAGGACATGTATTGTTCTGTGCTTCATCACGATAGAAAGAACGTCAGTGACGTCATGAAATATTTTAGGATCAGATTTGCAACACTGTGCTCCCAAACAGCTGTGTGTTACGATGCGGGGCAGGGCCTGGGTATCTGGGCCACCCATGTTCTGCTCCTTCTCTTCTTCTCTCTTGAACTTTAGCAGGCTCTGTGGCTCTTTGCCTTGATGAAACAGCTAATGAAACACAAGCCTTCCTTAGATCAATCCCTGATTTCGGAAAATCTTCAAACATCTGTGTGTGTGTGTGTTGGGGGGGTGGAGGGAAGAGTGAGGAAATAGTTTCCATGCAGTAGTCTGGAGCCTGATCTATTGGAAAGTTTTCCCCCAAAAGGAAATGCTACAAGAGCTCTTCTTTTATAGAGTTTGGGGTGGATTCTTTTCTGTTTTGAAGTGCAGGTGTGAAAAATTCATTGTGTTCTCATGTATGGTCATACAGACTGTTCAGACTTTTAAAATTGCAGCAGAAGCATTTTCTAGCCCTAGTTTTCAATAAGCCGGATATGTGAGTTTCCTTCACTAAAGGTAACTTGTTCTCATGGCAATGATGAAGTCATATTGAACATACTTGAAAGAGGGAGGCTGGGGGTGGCCCTAATGAGTTAATGGCAATGGTCAAGTTCACTTAACTTTTGTAATCATCCAGTTTGCAAATGCATAGCATCTATTAGGTGCATAGCATCTATTAGGAGAATGTATAACATTCATTAGGAATTAAAGATGATATTGAGAATATTTATTCATTTAATACATATTTACCTGTCTCTTGCTATGCATTGAGCATTGTTCTGGGAAGTAAGAAATTTAGATGAACCAGAGGACTTGTCCTTAAGGGGCTCATAGCTTAGAAGAGGAGACAGACAAGCAAAGTGACAATTGTAAACTATTGTGATTAATGTCATTAGAGAGTAAATACGAGATCTAGGAACTAATGGTGGCTCAGGATGTGGGGAGGAAGGCTTGCTAGGGAGGGTTACACTTGAACAGAATCTTGAAGTTTGGGAGGAGAGGTAAAGAAAGGAGGCAGTGAGCAAGAGGCAGAGGGGTCTATCCACACCAGAGTGTGAAGATGAGAAACACCATGCTCCATGGGAATGTCCATGAACTGAAGGTCCAGAATGGAGGGAGAGTTTGGGTGAGACAGATGAGATTGGCAGAATCTCATGTAGGACCTTGAGAGCCCTGGGAAAGATTTTGAACTCTTCTTCTCTAGAAAGGTTATAAGAGGCCATTTTGGGATGTCAACAAGGAGGGATAAAGATAGATTTGTGCTTTAAAAATACCATCTTAGCTATAATTGTGAAGCAGAATTACAAGCAGATTGGAGTTGGAGAGACCAGTGAGGGGCTGCTGTAGTCATTTAAGCAAGAGAGGGTGGAGCTTGAACCAGGGTGGGAGTTGTGGGAATGGAGGGAAGTGGGCAGAGTCTAGTGATATTAAAGACAAACTTGCCAGGGTTTGGTGATTGATGGGATATGGGTAAAGAGTAGAGAGAAGTAATATCCTGAAATGGAATTGGTAGGTAGGCAGAAGAGGGAGAAGTGACTGTTGTTTGGACCTGGTAGTCCCAGCTTAGGAATAGAGGAAATAGAAACAACAAGATTCCTTTGAAGACCTGGTCTCAACAGGAAACTGTGTCTATGTTTTATCTCCAGACTTGGCCTGCCAGCACACACACACACACACACACACACACACACACACATATATATATATATATGTATATATATATATATATATATATATATATATATATATATATATAGCACCCTCTCACTTAAGATGGAGCTAAGGGCAGGCAAAGTTCATCCTTTAGAGGCCCTTACCCTATTGATTTGGCATGTCTTTATTCTCGTAGTCCAGTAAAATAATCATATTACATATAGAGAGATGGCACCATGGTCAAGTGCATGTAAGTCAGACTGCCAGATTTGTAAGTAGTCTAATTCTTAATTAGCTACTTGAGCTTGGGCAAGTTATTGTTTGTAACATCTGTGATTCAGTAACCACATTGATGAAGTAGGGCCCATAGCTCTTACTTGACAAATTTGCTGGAGAGAGAGAAGAAAAAAGCAGAATTATATGTAAAGGAGTAGGAACCTGACAAAACAAATGAATAGTTCTTACCTTATTCTTGGTTCATTTTCTCTTCTCAGTATATGCACTGTATGTTGGGGATTCAGAGCCCTGCTTTCTTTAAAGGAGAAAAGGAAGTTGAAAGGTCAATTAAAGTGTTTTGGATAATCTGTATTATCCAATACAGATTAGGTTAGGGATTAGGGTTAGACATTTTTCTCATGCCCTCTAACCTCAGATTATCATTCTAAAGTCTTTATCTCATCATGTTCCTTCCTGTTGCCCAAAGGATCAAGTTCAATTTTCAAATGTTCAGCAAGCCTTTTGCCAGAGTCTGAATGTTTGTGTTCTCTCCAAGTTCATGTTGAAACGAAATCCTCAATGTGATGGTGTTTGGAGGTGAGGCCTTTGGGGGGTGATTAGGTCATGAGGTGGAGCCCTCATGAATTGGATTAATGCCTTCATAATAGAGACCCCAGACAGCTACCTTTCTTCTTCTACTATATAGAGGCACAGTAAGAAGACACCATCTATGAATCAGGAAAGGCCCCTCACTAGGCACTAAATCTACTGCTGCCTTGATCTTGGACTTCCCAGCCTCTAGAACTGTGAGCAATATGTTTCTGTTGTTTATGAGCCACCCACTCTATGGTATTCTGCTACAGCAACCTGAAAAGACTAAGATAAACTTTATGGCCCTTTGTAACATATGCCCAACTTGCTTCTTTAGCCGTATCCCCTGCCTCCACCTGCTAAGTGCTGACTCTACCCTCTGCTTTAGATATACCTTCCATTAATCAAAATGTCATGACCACATATGGCCCCATGCAAAAATGTGTGCTGTGCCTTCTGCTGGGACTGTCCTCAGTTCTTACTCCTTAATTAAGGCTTTGCCACCTCTTATAGAATTGATCATTCTATCTTCTCTAATCCCTGGTACCCTGAGGTTCTTCTAATATAGAGCTTATTACAGAGCATCTCAATTGTTTGTTGAGTTTGTCTTTCCATTTGTAAACTGTGATTCTTCAAGGGAAAAACCTGTATCTTCTTGGTCTTGGTAGCCCCCAGTCCTAACCCAGAACATGGCCCAGAGTAAGTGTTTAGGAAAACTTTACTGAATGAATCAAAGGATAAGCCAATTCAAGTTAAAACTGAAGCAACAGTAGGTAGATGATATACCTTTTTTCCTCCCACCACCTTCTTAGTTTGACTTGCCTTCACTTCAGCTCAGAAAAGAGAGCATCAGAACTGACCAAAAAAGGAATGAATATCTTAAGAAATGATGCAACTACATATTGCTTTGCATGTGTTTCCCAGATAAGGCATTGATTCCTAGGCATTAGCATTATATAAGGAGCATTAAATACTGTAATTAAAGAGATCTTTTAAAAAAATTTCTCAACAAAGACCTAGAGTTTGAAAAATCTTTCAATTTTCTAATGCAAGCTAGGGGACCAGTTACACAGGGTAGCATAGGTCAAAGGGTAGGGCCATAAGACCTGGACTGACGGGCTGAGGATAAATAAGAAAGTGTAGACTTAGTTCAATTGCAGCTGAAATTTGGCATGTAATATTGATACTTAGAAAATGTGTTATTCTCACCTCCTTTAAACAGATTTATCCATCAGTACATTGGATCTCCTTAAACACTTACTATTTGATGCCCCTATTATAGTTACTGAAGAGAATTTACTCTGATAAAATACAGTCCTTAGTAGTTTGCTTTAATTCTCTCTAAAATATTTTTGGAAAAATATGGACCTTTTTAAGTTGATAATTGCTTTTATTATAAGTTTAAATAGTTGTGAGGGATATAACATAAAGTATATTAAAAATATAGTTATTTAAAAATAAAACTGTCTTATAAATAGATTTAGTGAATCAAAATTACACCTTAATTTGATACCATCATTCATCCATTTAAAAATAAACAAATAAAATCTTCCTTAACAGTTGAAAACTCACATCGTTTTTTTGTTTTCCTTAAATCTTTATTTCCATTTCATTTGCTCTGTAGAAATATATCCTAATGTGGTATTTTTTTTAATACTGGAAATTCTTTCACTGATCATGTTATTATGTGATTCTGAAACAAAATGTGTATATAAATTGACATTAAAATTTCTTTAATGTTCTGTAAATATAAGATCCTAACAAAACTCAATTTCTTCTGGATTAAATTATCATAACAATAATTAGAAGCATATAATTGATCAATCTACCACACACATTAAAATTTTGCTAAATGTGATGTGAAACAAAGTTTTATTAGAAATGCTTCTCTGAATGAGGTGAACTTTAAAAAACATTAGATTATATTTCTGCTGAGGAATATTCATTATTGCTAATGTGAGATGGTATTTCATAAGTTATATTTACTTTTCATTTTTTGGTTATAAGCACTGAGAAACCTATTAACAGAAGTAAGTAGATGGGAAAAGAAAAACTTTTGTTATAGCAGTGGTATAACCTCTTACCAGGTTGTATGCCAAAAATCACATAAAGATCAATCATCAAATAGCATTTTTAATAATTTCTCAGCTGACATTTTAATTAGGTTCCCCTTCAGTTTTGTGGTAACCAAAGCATTGAAAGTCATCTGACTTGCAGAATGATTTGCTGTGAGGTTATTAGTCATTCACTTTCTCAACACTTTTTCTCAAAAGAATTTTTAATTGTACTTTTGTTTGGTCCCCCATAAATTTTTATACCTCAAGGCCAACCCAGGATGAGTGAGAGGCGTGACTTTCCTTTGTAAAATGAGAGAAAAGCATTTCTGAAAATGGGAGTCTCTTGATATTCCTGAGAAAGAGTGCAAATGAAAGCTGAGAATCTGAAAATTTCCTTATCTCTGCCAACTAGAGCCCTTGGAAAATCTTTAGGTAACTCTGGGGATACTGTGCATCACAGTCTGAAAATTGTTAGATGGAATATCCTTTCTATACTTAAATTTCCCCAATGAGGCAGCACTGTTATGCAGGTGACAATGAGAAAACAATGCAAAGAAACCAGAAGTCAAGCTCATATTGACCTATATAGATCTGTGTCCATAACTCAGAAATGGGAAAAACTAACTTGTTTTTCAGCAGTCAAGGTTGACTTCATGAACAAGCTGGGGTTTAAACGAATCCTTAAATTATAGAAACAGAATGTTAAATCTGGAATGAACTTCAGATATCATCTAGTGTGGAGAGGACAATTAAATGTTGAATTTTATATCAACATGGATTAAATGTTTGTGATTGCTTAGAATTATGTGTCAAGAAGGAGTCAGAGGAATCATCTGAGATCTGAAGAAAAGAATGCTGTGATCGATTAGTTATGCCTGTCAGAGGAAGCAGGGAGAGAGGGGCACAGGTGATCTGCACTTGCTACCCTAGATACATACAGTCCTTATCACATGGACCACAGGGAAAACTGAAGCCCAGTGAGAGCAGGAAGATTGACCGAAACTCCACAGTGAATTAGTGGCAGGATGGGTAGAATTACCTATGTTTAATTCAACATTTGGTGGTCATTGTAAGCTTGGTAACATTTGCAACTGGAAAATTGGAGGATGTTTTAGAGCTGGAAGGGAGCAAATTATTAACTGAGCAAATATAACCTGTCCTTTCTTTTAGGTTCCTTCACATTTGATCTCTGTGCAATTTGATAAGAAGAAGAAATGGGCCATCAATTATGAAGAGAATGCAAACCTGAAAATACTGAGTATGGTCTGAGTTGCTTCTCCAAATGGAGCCAGGAAAAATGCCAAGCCATACAAGCCACTGATTACTCATCTGGCTATTGTTTCTACCTCACCCTGGCCCAGGAGGACAGAGCTACTGAGGAGAGGTAATAGAGGCTGGCAAGTTTTCTACTTTTACATATATCTATAATATCCACTCATTCTTAGCATCTTGCACATCCACAGGGCTTTATAGGAGCCCTCTTGCTTTGTATTATTGAATCTTGGGATTGGGGTAAGAAACAAAGGTATAAGCAGAGGTCCAACAGGATGTAGGACATACAT
The DNA here is from genome assembly GCA_963573385.1 of Cacajao melanocephalus. NCBI lineage: Eukaryota > Metazoa > Chordata > Mammalia > Primates > Pitheciidae > Cacajao > Cacajao melanocephalus. Next base: position 49,082 of record CAUYLG010012700.1, on the reverse strand, counting down.
GTTGATGGAGGGGTTAACTTTATATGTAACAAATAGATTTTACCATGCATACCAAACAATATTGCTTTCCTTTTTTTTCTTTTAGATCTTTTTCTACATAAATCTATGTGTGCCTCATTCTTTTACTCTACAACATAATGTTCAGTTGATTCTGGACTTTTTGCTATAACAAATAATGCTGTAATAAACACCTCCTTGTGCATTTATCTGGGTGGACTTCTGAGAATTTATCTGAAGGATAAATTCCTAGTGAACTGACTGTAACATAGGTTCTACGCACTTTCAGTTTCCATAAATTCTGCCAAATGGGTTGCCTTAAGAGGTTATACCAATTTACACTCTGAGCTATGGTATATGGGAACCCCTGCTTTCACACAACCAACCAACACTGTGTATTTACAAATATAAATAAATGGAGGGTTTGAATAGTTGTAGTTTTGAATTAGACTTGAGGCATCCCTCTCATCTGCCCCAACTTGTGTCTCCCCAAAGCAATCTCACTGGGGAATGGCTAATGCCACAGACTCTGAGGCTTACTCAGAGCAGAGGCTGAATGCTGCTGCTTCAGTGGGAACAGGGGGTGTTTCTTCAGTGTGTGCCCTACTTGGCGTCTGTCCCTGACAGACCCAGCCAGTGTGGTGAGCCAGCCTCTCTAACCATAAGAAAGAATGGATTGGAAACAAATTGATCTTTTCACAGCTGGCTATTCCCTTCTTTCCCCTCAGCTTGGACCCAGCTCAGAACAAGGTTGCCGATGTTCTGCTGCAACAAAGATGGCATTATTGAGCACTGCCTTTTTTGGGGGAAGCGTCGTTCTCCAAGAATCGCCTCTGTAGTTTCAACTATGACAAGCCTGGAGACCGAGCATAGCTGTGCATCTCTAAGGGTCTCCAAAGCGACACCCAACTCTATCCGTCCTGTTGATGACCATGTGCTCTTCTATTGGTGTCCATAACTTTATTTAAATGATGTCAGATGACTCAATTCAACAGAATCTAACCCTTTATTCATTTCATCCTCCATGGAGACCTGTGGTCAGTGAGTAGGAGAGTTTGAGATTCAAAAAGAGGAGAACTATGTGAGCACAGGGAAAAAGAATCTAGTGTTTATTTCCAGCACCACCATTACTATTGCTGTCCATCCTACTATTCTGCATTCTTTTTCTTCATTGCATTTTTTTTTTCACTGAAAGAAATGACTCCACAAAGGCACAAATATTGTTTTGTTTATAACTACATCATCAGTTTCTAGAATACCTCCTGGTACCTTGGAGGTGCTTGATACATATTTATTGAATGAATGAACGAATTTAATGAGCACCTTCTGTGTTGGACAATTTACTGTACATGATGACATTTAATATTTAAACTCTGTGGGATATAGATATTATCTTTATTTATAGCTAAGGAAATTGGGTCTCAGAGATTAAGTAATGCTTCTAGAATCACATAACTGGTAATTAGTAAAACTGAGATTTCATGTAGACCTGATTGATTCCAAACCTATTTTTTAGAACACTGAGATTCAAGTTTATCCAAGCTTAAGCTCAAAAACATTAAAACATTTTGCAATCAGCGAGGGAAGTGGTCATCAAGGACATTTCCGGGTAAGCATGGTGTGTTCAACAGGAAGAGAAACTCCTCCGTACTCCCACCAAAGTGAGCAAGTACCAAAATGTTAAGTGTTAATTAAATCATATTCATTTGGAGACAAGCAGTAGGGCTAATTTATTTGCATGTGCACTGATTTTGAACTAAGTAACAAGGGGTTTCTAAAAGACCCTTATGCTGACAATGAATGAATGTAGGCAAGGGCAGTAATATTTAACAAAGTTATGTTGTGTGCTAGGAACCATGCTTTAAATTTATAATTCCACTTAGTCCTCATAATAATTTCCTTTCTTTCCTCTTGTCTTGTCTCTCCCTTCCTTTCCCTTCCTTTTCTCCTTCCCTCCCCTCTTCTGTTCTCTTCCCTTCCCTTCCTCTTCCCTCCTTTTCCATTCCCTTTGTCCTTCTCCCTTTCCTTTTCTTCCCTTCCCCCTTCTCTTCCCTTCCTGTCTGCCTTCTCTTTTCTTCCCTTCCCTTCCCCCTTTCTCTTCCTCCCTCCTCTCCCCTTTACCTTTCCTCTTCCTTCTCTTCTCCTCTCCTGTTCTCCCCTCCTCTCCCCTCCCCTCCCCTTTCCTGTTTCCCTTTCCTTCTTTTTTCCCCCATTCCTGTTTCCCTTTCCTTCTTTTTTCTTTTCTTTTTCTTTATTTTATCCCTCCCTCTCTCCTTCCTTTTCTCCTTTCTTTCCTTCCTTTCTCCTTTTTTTCCTTCTTTCTTTTTAAATACCCAGGCAAGAATTTTGAAGTTCAGCTTGGGTAAGCCACACATAGTGATGGAAACAGCATTTAGATCTACATCTCTTGCTACCCATCATGTCACATAATGTTGGGCAGAGCCTGGGGTTTTAGTTGCCTAGGCAAAGTCATAGGCATGAAGGGTGCTGCAGGAATGACTGAGTGGCAGGCTCCTGACAGCCTCTTTGATAGACAGTGACCCCAAGGGCTACTGGGGTTTTGGCACCATGCCTAGTATGACTTTATCCTTTAACTGTTTCTTTCTTTTATCAGCCAACACCCTGAGGGAGCCCTGTCTCCTCCTTGAAACTCTACCGGAGCGAGAGGTCTCCACAAAGGTTCCAGAAACCAACACAATGTGCTGTGGTTTTCCTGAGAAACTGTCATCAAGGTAATGCTCTGAGATCAGTTTTTCCAGCTCCCATCTCAAAGATCTCCAAACTCCAGGCTCTCACGGGTTTTGAGCTGCCAGTTATGATGAAATATTAGCACAGAAGAAAATACTTTTTTTTTTCTATTCTGTGTTTCTTACCAGGACACCATGGTTTCGGAATGATTTATATACTTTGGATATTTTCAGAAAGTTTTTTTCAATGTTGTTCTTTAGGCATTTCTCTTATCACTTAGGCTCAGCTCAGCTTGATCCTTCACTGGAATTTGCCTTTTTTTTTCCCTCTCATCTATAAAATGCCAAACATGTGTCCCCAGTCTGCATCCATGGAACTGAAAATCATGGGGAAATTCTTCATGTAAAAAGCCCTATAGATAGTGTGTTCAGACAAAATCAACCACAAAGAGTTGTCCCCACAATATTTGGGAATAAAATTGTCCCTCTGAAATAAAAACACCACTTTATATAAAGGAGTTTCCCCCAAGCATTTTGATCTTTATTTATTGTTTGTTCATTCATGCTGTCATTTCACAAATACTTATTAAGTATTTACCCTGTGTTGGTCATTGCACTGGGTATGAAGACTATAATGGTAAATCAGATAGAACTCCATCCTCAAGGATCTCATGGTCTATCACACTAGCCAACTGAATACAGCTGCTCCTCAACTTTTGGTGGGATTACATCTCAATAAACCCATTATGAGTTAAACATATCATAAGTTGAAAATGCATTTAATACACCTAACCCACTGAACATCACAGCACAGACAATGTCAGGCACTTTATCACAGGTAGGCTTTACACACCAAATGTTGATAATCTTCATTTACTGTTTGAATGACTGAGCAAACAATAAATAAGTAAAGTCGATATGACTCTTAATCCTACTAACCACCCTAGGAGATAGATTCTGTTATAATTACCATTTCATGATTTAAGAAGCTGAGAATCAGAGAGGTGAGGTGATTTTTTTTAAGTTTCAAGTAGCACAGTATAAGAGCCTTTGCTTCTCCTAGAGGCTCTGTAAAGGTCTGTTGAATAACTGAGTAGATGATAGATTGATTGACATGTAGTTCCTCTGTTGCCTTTTTGGAAGTGTCATTTTAGTAAGCAACCATAGAGAAATTATTATCTGCTGGAGATGGGAATAGGAAGTTTCCTAAATCAGGGTTGGCAACAAGTCTTTAGTTCAATCTATAAGCCCTTACTTCTGCAACCATTATGTGTCAACATGAGCTATACAAGATGAAAAATAAAGAAGTGATTTAGCAAATTTATTCATAAATTCAGCAACATGAGACTATGAAGGGGAGCACATTCCTGTGAGCCCACTCTGAGATCACAGGAGACATCCATTGTCCTCTTAAGGGAAATAGTGAGAGGTGTTTACCTGAAGGCCCCTGGTTTGTGCTCCCCAATAGCTGAAGAGAGGGAGCTGCTGCTGCCCTCTCCAGTAGGACTTACATACTCTATAGTGTCCTTATCTCAATTCTTTTAAGGGCCTCTAGCATTTTGGAAGCATAGAAAAAAGAAACAACATTCCTAGCATCATAGGGCCATTGATGAATAAGAATGTTTATAAAAAGCAAGCATCTTCATACGTTTCCAAATCTTTTAGAAATATATCTAAGAACTTCTTAGCTTCCCTCCATGGTTATTGGAAATAACCATGTTATTCCAAAGTTGGAATTTTCCCATTGACCCTCTGTTATGATGACCTAATTTTCCAGTCTGAGGTAGGTATCCTTACATTTTGGAGTCTGCTCTTCATCTTGTGGATCCTCTGGGCTCTCTCTTGAACTCCTGGAACATTTTGCTCCCACAGCTGTTGGAAGTGACCCGTTGATGTAACCAGAGCCAGTCACTCAGCATCTTAATGGCAAGACCAAAAGGGGTGAAAGAAGTGGAAGTTATGGTTAGTAAGTGACTGACCTCATTCTGCAGGAATTCTTTCTGGAAAGAGAACAGTACAATGTTGTGACAGGCAGTAAGTCATCTGTAAGAATGTTTACTGTGGAATTCTAGCAAAAGAAATGGTTCAAGAAATTTCCTGGGTAACGCAAATAGAGTCTGCTCAGAGGACCCCAAAGACAGTGACTGGAAAACTTTAGCCGTGTGAGGGAGGCTGTCTACTCCTGTGTTGGGATCAGCTGAATCTGCAGCAGCACTTGAGCTATCCAAACTGCCAGGATGGTGTTTATAAAAGAAGCTTCTCCTTCTCAAGTCAACATGACTAAAACAGCCAGCCATGGGATGTATGTGAAAGAAGTGCCGAGATTTATTGAGTGTGTAGTTAGGAATTACTATTTCCATTTTATGAAGGCTTAAATAGATTGAGGAATTTTACTAAGTTCACAAAGTTAGTTGAGTTCCAGACTCTGGGTTTAGATATATGCTTGTCTGACTCCAAATCTGGCATGGCTGGCTTTCTTCAAAGCAGAGTTACGCATCGTACACTTTTTTCTTGCTCCGTTCTACCATTCACTGTCCTAGGTATACAGAGTCCTGGAACACAGGATTGGAAGGACCTTTGGGCATCCCATGGTCTAATCATCTCATGGTACAGATTAGAATGGGCCCAGAGAAGGGCAAGGCCTTGCTCAGACTCACACAAAGGCTAAGGCCAGAATAGTCATCGCCTGACCCTCAGTTCAGGACGCTCACTCTAACGAGGCCCATCACTTTAGATGGATAGTTAATATATTTTGCTGGTTAGTTAAAAATAATGTGTGGCAGAACTATCTCTTTTTTTTTTTTTTTTTTTTTTTGAGACAGTGTCTCACTCCGTCACCAGGCACCAGGCTGGAGTGCAGTGGCGTGACCTCGGCTCACTGCAACCTCCGCCTCCTGGGTTCAGGCAATTCTCCTGCCTCAGCCTCCCAAGTAGCTGGGATTACAGGTGTGCGCCACCACACCCAGCTAATTTTTTTTTTTTTGTATTTTTAGTAGAGACGGGGTTTCACCATGTTGGTCAGGATGGTCTGGATCTCTTGACCTCGTGATCCACCCGCCTCGGCCTCCCAAAGTGCTGGGATTACAGGCGTGAACCACCACACCCGGCCCAGAGCTATCTCTTTTTCTTCGAGTCAAGTCATTGCTAAATCTCGAGTCCCTTTTTGTCCCCCAGCTCCTTTTCTGGTTGTTGATTATCACTTTTTGATCTGTAAAGCCTTTCACCTTCATTTCTCCCACACGGCCGTGGGAGACATTGGAAATGCAAAGATAAATCAGTCCTGGTTCATGAGCTTTAGGAACTTAGGAGCAAGTTGGAGAGTCAGACATGAGAACAGCTTGTTTTCATACATTATTACACAATCTTATGTAATATATAGCTGGGCGTATATAGAAGTGAATATGAGGATATGTACCCCAGCCTGGAAAATTAGAGGAGTCTGTGGATTAACTGATTACAATGACTCATGATTTCATTCATATGACAAATATTTAACAGGTACCTCTTCTGTGTCAGATACTCTTCCAGATATTAAGGGATGCAGCACTAAGAAAGCAAAAATATTCCTCACCCTCACGGGAGAAATGCAACAAGTATAATTAAACAAAACATTATTCAAATTTGCAGCAGTGACAGGCCCATAACAAGGCAAAGAGCTACAGAATGATATTGGGTTGAGGATTTATTTTTTACAAGGGTGGCCAGGGAAGGGCTCTTCAAGGTGAAGTCTTCTGATCAGAGAACTAAAGAAAGTGACGGGGAAGAACCTTGCAAATATCTGCTTTCCAGGCAGAGTCAAAAACAGGACCAATGTCTTGAGTCAGGAACCAACTTGATTTATTTGAAAAAGAGCAAAAGTCAGTATGCATAGAGCAGAGTCATGGAGGGTTACTCCAGGAAGAGATGGAGATACAGACGTAGACAATGACCAGATTGCAGATACTGCGCAAGTCACAGGTTGGTAGGGCTTTTCAATAATTTCCTTCCTGGTCAGCATTGCTGGCAATACTATGGCATCAATGCATAGAGGAAGACAAAGCTAGTAACAAATGCATCATTCTGATCATGCATTTTGAGATATTGCTATAGATTACAATTAATGTGTTCCTGCCCTTAAGGCCAGATTCCATCAAAGCATCTTTTTGGAAAAGGCAATGAGCTCTCCTGGCCCCAGCACTCCCACCCACCCCATCAGGCATCCTGCATTCATCATCTCTTTCTCTGGTTCTTTGTCATGTTGCTAACATCCCTTGATGGAGATGGTGCAACTACAAGTAAAGCTGTCTCCATAAATATTTAGACTGAATAGAAAATGTGCCAAAGATGCAAATAATCTGTCCAGATGGAGAAGAGACCTTTCTCTTTATTGTTTTCTTCCGGCTTGTAATTTAATTCACGGATACATGTTTTTGAATAATACATAACTATCAATTTACCTAAAAGAGTCCCATAGAAACCTTAGCCTCTTCATCTTTCTGCAGTGCTTCTCATGACATTTTCTTCTTACACTGCAGTATACATTTCTCTGCTTTTCTTTTATCCCTTTCTTTCCTCTTTATTCCCATGTTTTTGATCACATACTGTGTCAGGCTCTTGCTAAGCTCCTCTGTGCAGAGTCTATATTCACTGCCTCTTCTCCTCTTGTAGTCACTTGTCAATTCATTTTAATTAGCTTTCTCCTTCCACCCTCCTTTCCTGAGTCTGTTCTTACTGCAGTCAACCCAGTGTTCATATTACTAAACCCAATGGCCGTCTTTCTGTTTCTTCTTTTACTAGACCTCTTCACTGAAATATATAATGTTAATTAGTGTTGGCTGGAGTGCGAGTCTCCTTTGACATCTATTTGCACTGTTCCTCTGCTTGGACCACTCTGTCTATTTCTTCTCTGTCCCTTAAATTTTTGGCTTCTTGTGGGTTGGGTTTTTGGTATCCTTCTTTGTCTAACACCATCCTCCCTTGCCAGCGTGCCCTCGTCTAGGCCTGGGTTTTGACTCTAATAGCTTCTGAATCTCTATGCTCTGCCTGTACTGGCTGTGAGCATGGGCTGCTAGGTCTCAGACAACTCATACTCTCATCTGATGAGTGAGTTTTAAAGTGACCCTTGTTGTACTTCCTTATTTCTATTTCAGTCTCATTTACTATTTACTCTTTACCTGTTTCAAGTCCTCCTGCTAGATATTTCCTTAAGAGGGCAGAGAAACTGTGCTCTCTTAGTAATTGCATAATTGAAACTATTCCTCTTGAATGTTTGATGATGACATATTTTGACTTGATTTAGCTTTTTCAATCTTAACGAGAATTCTAAAGCTGGAGGAATGTTTAAACTTCTTCCAGCTGCCTGTTTTGTGTAAAGAGCTCTTTTCTAGACCTGGGAACATGAGGGACTCCTATATTCTCCTTTAACCAAATGAATTTAGGCTGAAAAGAAGGCCAAGTTGACAGCCAGCATTTCATTAACATTCCACCTCTCTAAGCACCTATATATATTTTGTCTGCTTTACTAGATGAGAGGAGTTGCTTAATTTTAAGGGCTCTCAATCAACAGATGAACTTCCAGACTGCAAAAATATAAAGTGCTCAAGGCTGTGCAGACAAAAGTAAGACCTTTCAGTTATCTACAGGTGTTATCATCTGAAATTGATATATGAAGAAAGAAGGTCAAAGAAGGAATGTGACATGCCCAAGGCAATCCAACTGAAAAAATAGCCAATGTGGACAATAATCCTAGTTTATAATTTCTAGTGCAGTGACTTTTGCCAGGACACAGCATACCAGAAGAAAATAAGGCCATTGACTTTCTTTAGTGAAAACTCCAAATTGTTTAAATCAGTAACACATGTGCAAGGTCCAGGGTAATATCTAACTCAACACTGCTATAATTTGAAAGCTAATAATTATAAGAATTATTATCCTGGTCCAACTGTTCCTTATACTGTTTCACTGTTGGTTAGTACATTGAAAATTACTAAATCTTGTTTTTGATTGGAAAAGTGGTATAACTTCTCTTAGGAATTATATTACTAGTATTCTAGTAAATTATCAATTCCTACACTTAAGGAAGCACAATTGTAATAACATTGTTTTTCTTTATTTTTGCCAATAAATCAGTAAGTACTGCATGACTACGTCTTGCTAAAACTTAACAGTTGATGTGGAAGGGAACTTACTCCTTATTCCACATAGAGGGACGTTATAGAGTCTCTGGAAATGCTGGCTCCCCTTCCTCTTCTCCTTTGCCTCTGGCAGAAATGAGTTTATGCATTCAATTGATAAGTTTAGGAGCTGCTGAATAGACTTAGCTCAATGTTTCTTCGTGTGGTCCCAGGACCAGCAGCATTAATAGCATGAAGGAACATGTTAGAAATGCAGATTCTCAGGCCCCACTCCAGCCTCCTGAACCAGAAACTCTGGAGAGAGGCCCAGCCATCTGTATGTTAACAAGCCCACCATATGGTTCCGATGACCACTTGGGTTTGAGAACCACTAGTTAGCTGGTTCCTTCATCCTCTCTGGGCCTGCCTGCTCACAGAGAGGCTGTGCCTGTCTTCTGCTATGTGGCTATTAAAGGGTCTGCCTGGTGGAGCTGGGGAAGGACATGCAGTTATGCAGTGCTGCCCTTGAATAGATGTTCCCGTATGCTAATTTCAGGTGCAGTGTTAAAAATCTCGTGACTTCACACATACCTACCTAAACCATGTTCTCCAACCAAACCTTATCTAATGAAGATGACATTTTATTCCCTTGTTTAAATATGACTCTAATTTCAAAGTATGAAGTTGGTTCTGAATTCACAGGTGGGAAAAGGATGTGGTGTCTAAATGTGGGCCCCTTAAAACCACTGTAATTGTCAGTTACTTATTCTTTATGGCCATATATCATGTACATTCTAAAGATGGAAGGAGCCTTGGAGTGGTCTAGCTCACTTGACAGTTGCTGGCAACTGAAGCCCAGAAAAGGGAAGGCATTTTCTCAAAGTCACTCAGCAAGTAGCTGGGGATAGCAGGCTCCCAGTCCTGGGCTCAGACTCACACATCCAGCCAACACAACCAGGGCGCCCTTTAACTAGTTTCAAGTTGAAACAGAGGAAATGCATATTTGGAGCACATTGAAGATTTCCTAATTTATTTTTCTGCCTGGTAATCATGGATGCCTCTGTATCTACCTCATGGCCCCCTGGTGAATATGGCCTCTCTCAATGTCAGATCCTTGTATTCCTGCCCCAGCCTCTTGCATCCAACTTCCCTGACAGGAACTGAAAATGAATTGCAGCTGTTCAGCATCTCTGTGGAGGGGACCAAATTCTTAATCATAAACTGAGCTCATCCCAGGGGAAACACATAGTATAATGAGGAAGTCCTCTTAACTATGATACTAAACTAACCCTTGTTTCTTTTTAGTCATTTTTATTTTCAGTCTACAGTCTAATTACATCTCCAGATTGGATTACTTGATCACCTGCCAGAGAGAGTTTCTATTCATTAACAAATCTTGGCCTTCAGAATTGTATTTTCACCAATCTAATTTTCATTGGCATTATGCTTTTCCATTTTCTGACTCCTTGTATGCATTTTTCATGTTCAAAGGTTTCATAGCCACTCCTCCTCACTTTGATGCTAGGGACTAATCAGTTTATCTCTACTTTTATGGCTTGATATTTCCAGTTAATCTTTATTGTACAATTACTATATGCCAGATAAAATGCTAAGTGTTTTATATGTGTTAGCTTAACTGATTCTCACTGCAATCTATGAAGTAGGTACTGTTATAATCCCTATTTTTTAGATGAACAACTGGGACAGAGTGAAGCTATGTAACCTTTCCAAGATTACCCAGCTAGTAAGTGGTGGAGCCAACATCTGAACTCTGGTTATCTGAGCCCATAAATTGCTTGTTAGCCCTGGGTTATACTATGATCTCCATGCAGAGTGATCTGGCAAATACCTTTATATTATACTTTCCTACTTGAAGCACCATTCTCTTCTTTGTTCAGTACCTACTACGGCAGGCATTTGAGCTGAGGTCATGGGTCTCCAAGATCATTTTACACAATGATACATGTAATGGTTTTCTAGGATGGCCCAGCGGGCAGATAGGGAAGAAATCACTGGCGTAGGGGACAGTGTAATTGACAGCCTTCATGGAAGCCAAGCAAAAGGCATTTACTTCAAGTTCAGTGGCAAGGGGAACAACTAATGTTCCCTGGAAAATGATTAGGTGTTTTCTAGTAGTGTACAACAACTAAAACGTATCCCCATAGACAACTCTTGGGTCTGGAAACTATCCATCAATTTAGAGTATGTGGTAGATTCTGGAGATCCTACTGCTCACCTGGTGTTTCAGATTGGCCCCAGGTCATAGGAAGATACCTGGAAGTCCACAGAAAGGATTCTCAAGTTCTGGTAGGGGGAAGCTTCAAAGGTATGCAATCCAGAGAAAATGGATTAGTTGGGGACACCTACGGAAATCAAAGATCTAGACAGAATTTGTTCCTAGAATCTAAGAGGTGTAGAGATAATAAAACTAGCTCTTGATAGAAAATTTATGTAACTTGTTTCACTCACCCAGGCAGAATGAATCAAGAGTTTGTGTTCTGACATACAGACTAAACTTCAGGAGGGATGTAAGACTCAGGGGAATGCTGAAAAGTTAGTACTAGTTAGACAATGAAGGAAGATGGTAAAAGTTGATGTTCCAAAAATAAGCAACTTACTTCCTGGTATCAGTTACGATGTGCTTGGTTGCCAGTGACAGAAAATCTGACTAGCAATGGGAAAAACAACTCTGAGTTTATTTTTTTTTTCACTTATTAAGAAATCTGGCCCTAACATTATCAAAGTTGGTATCTGTATTTGATTTTATTTTTTATAATCATCTCAGGTTGGCAGTCACAGTTTTGGATATTTCATTCAAATCAGGAGGAAGGGGAAGGAGTGGTATTACCTACACTTAATCCTTTTTATCAGAAAAGGAAAAGTGTTTCCAAAATACCCAGAAAATTTCCACTTGTTCAGGACTAGTAGGGGAATCCAGTGAGAGTCGTTACTTATTGAACGTCTACCATATAGTAGATATTGGCTCTAAGACAAATAATGCAGCCATTCTTGGTTGCTTTTCCAGGTTCTATAGTAGAAGAATGCCACTAGGACTGTGTGTTAGGTTAGGTTAGCCCACTGAGTCTTCCGTCACTCCTGCCAACCTAGAAGATTTATGATGGCAGAGGTGGTATTTACTCTTTCTTTATGTTTTCTTAGTGTAGAGCACAGTGTCATGCCCAAAGAAAGGATAACACAAAACATTAATTGCAAGAATAAATAAATTCAATTCATCTCAACAGGCATTTATTAAGTGTAACCTTCATGCCAGGAACTGTATAGGTACAGAGCAAGGAACATAGAGTCCAGAGACTGGTGGACAGATACTCAACACATACATGTTTCAATACACGGTAGTACATGTTAGGATACAGAAACACACAGGGGGCTCCTTAAGGGAACCGAGAGTGGGAACACATGGCCCACTTTAGAGGGCTGAAGAAGGAGGGCAGAAAGGGAGTCAGTCAGGGTAGTTCAGTTATGCTTAAGTAAAAATAATCTCTAAACCTTAATGTGCAACTACAACTTTCATCTCCCTGCTGTGCTATGTGGCCATGTTGCTTATCTGTGGCTCTGTTCCACTTCATTCTCTGCCTAGGGCCCAAGCTGACTGAGCAACCTCTATCTGGAATTCTGTCAGATGGAACAGAGAATGCAGCAACCACACATTGGCTGTTAGAAGCACCTTCCTAGAAGTGACACACATCACTTCCGCTTATGCTTCCTTGGCCAAAACAAGTCCTGTGACTCCACCAGAATTGAACAAGATGAGGATATATAATCCTTCATGCGAGAGGTACAGTAATATCATCTACCACAAGGAGCCAAGCCAGGGCCTAACTGACGGTGCTCTCTGCTCCTTCTGGTTTATCTCCCCATCTTTCTCCTTTCCCTAGTGACGAGCCGTCAACCTCACTTAGTGTGGGAGAGCTGTGGGCTGAGCTGAGTCGCCAGGGATGAGCTGGAAGAGCCAAGGGACTGACTTCATCTCCACCTGGTCCAGGAAGGGAGACTGAGGGAAGGGGCCTAGATCAAGACCTGGAAAGATCTTGGCAGGATGTGGCTTTTTGGAAAGTAGAAAGATGGATTTCACCATCTGTCTCTTTCCTAACATTGTTTGGAGGGAAATTCTCCTAGGATGTAGAGGCTGGTGAACCAGATTCCGGAGACATCCTTGTCAGCCAGCAGTGGCTCAGCACGTGTCAGTTGTGAAGATTGACTCCTGGCTCGTGTGGGGCTTGGTATCTACAGGGGCCAGTAGGGGAGTGAGCCAGGGACAGGGACAATGACCAGAACCCTTCCTTGTTGTCAGTGGAAATAAACATGCATAAATATGTCTTTAGCACACAAAGACCCGGGATGAGACCAGTTCGACCTGCACATATGGAGCTTTGGATGAGAGATCACCTTAGATTTTTCTGCCACGTTGAGGTATTTCAAACTCCCTTACCTTTCCCTTGCCTGTCAGCTGTGTCTGTAGACCCTGCATTCAAATTCTCCTTTAAAACACTATTTGGAAAATAAATTTTAAGATCAACTGTTCTTAAGATACGAACTCAGGTTTCTGTCTGTAGGCACCAAAAATCATGCCCTGGACTTCCAGAATGGAGGTAGTTAGAATACCTGCTAGGAATACATGAAATTTCATTTTTTTGCTGGCTCTGAAGTTTTCTTGGATCATCAGGCACTCATTAAGTTCTCTGAGTCTCATTTTTCCCATCTGTTGAATGGAGATGCTGGTCATAGCTCTCCCTCTTACCTTAAAGGACTAGTGGGGGAATCCAGTGAGAGTCTTTACTTATTGGACATCTACGGTATAGTAGACATTGGCTTTAAGACAAGTGGGAACACATTGTCGTTGATAAGATTTATGTAAATAAAAGAAATATTTATTGTCATAGCTATTCTATTTGAGAAAATTAAAGTTGGGTCTACAAAAGTACACAAATATGGACTGTACATCATTAATTCTTGCATCAAAATCTCTGCTTATGTCTTCAGAATATTTGTAATAATCTCCAATTGTCTATTTTGGACCATGACTCTTTTGAAGCTGAAATTACTTTTTTTTAGGTTGCCAGTGTTTCTTACCTGGATTATGGCAGTATCCTCTTATCTCATCTCTCTGCCCTCAGTCTCAGCTGCTCCAATCGATTCTATGCATACCAGACAAATATAAAGATATTTCATTTCTGCTGAAAATGCTTCTATTGTTTTATGCTCTTCTGAGACATCCACATTTTTAGACTCTTGTTAGAGGATTTTTAAATCCTAGCCTCTGATAGTTTCTCCAGGCATATGTCTTGATACGTTTCTTCCTGCCCCAACAATCCAGTCATGTGCATTTCCACACAGAAACCCAAAATCAATACTGGAGTCTCTGAAATACCTGAATCCTTGATGAGGTCCCAGCACCTTGGACCTTTGCATATTTTTGGCTAGAACATCTTTGTTCCTGTGACTTCCCATTTAGGTTCAACTCTAACATATCTTTCAGATTTCTACTTGGAAGTCCCTTCACTTCCTCTGGAGAATCTTGCAAAATATTTCGCTTCTCCTTTCTCCTTCCTAGCTCATAACAAACCTGACATCTAGTAATTGAAGTTGCTATTATGCAGTGTCTGTTTCATTTTTAAGTGGTTACTAGATTTTGAGCTCTTTGAAGACAGATTGAGTCTCACTCATATTCTCTTTTCTTGAATTCCTTCCTTTCTTCCATAAATAGTACCTGATTTTCTACTTTGAACCAGGCACAGTATTCTTGAAGTGCTCACATCTTCATGCCTAATATGGTGCCTGGTACAAAGCAAGCAATAAACATGAATGATGGAATGAGTCAACCAATGAAGCAAAGGTTTAGTTCAAACAAGTTAAGCCTTCCCTATGATCTAGGAGCTTCAAGAGGATTAACACCTTTTCTAACTTTTGCTTTTTACCATATTCTAGCTCCTTTTTGTTTCAGCCTCTGACAGAGAGACAGCTGAGTGAGAACAGGCTGCCACATTTTTGTAGGCTATATCATCCAATTGGTGAATCACCCAGGCCTTTGATTGGACTTACTATTTAACTTTATTCAAAAGACTGGAGTGTAGAGGTATAACTTTGGCCCATGGCAGTTTCAGGCTCATGGGCTCAAGCGATCCTCCTACCTCAGCCTCTGGAGTAGCTGGGACTATAGGTGCAGGCCAGCATGCTGGGTTAATTTTTATATTTTTTGTAGAGATGGAGTATCTCTTTGTTGTCCAGGCTTGTCTGAAATTCCAGGGTTCAAGCGATCCTCCTGCCCAGCCTCCCAAACTGCTGGAATTATAGGCATGAACCATGATGCCCAGGCTATTTGGCCATTTTAACCTTCTTGTTAACTTGCTCTCCTGGGTGGTGGGAAGAGCATGGCATGGACTCCAAGATTCTCTCACTTACAACTATTCTTTGTGCAGGCCACTCACCCTCCTTGAGCGTCCTTGTCCTCATCTGTAAAAAGGAGATGGTGATATCTAGTCTTGTGAGAAACTATTTCAAAGGTGCATAATAAGTACCTGGTTACTGATGTAGTCCTTGGCAAAGGATGGATTCTCCAAAATTATATCTTCCTGTTTCTTTCATTCAACACCCACTTAGCCAGGGGAAGACCATACAGAGAAAAAAGGAGGACTGTAAATAACAGCAAAAAGACAATTACTCTGAGAATGATTGGACAAATGATTATGGCTCATTGTTGCTTTTTTTTTTTTTTTTTTTTTTTTAGATGGAGTCTTGCTCTGTTGCCTAGGCTGAACTGCAGTGGCATGGCCTTGGCTCACTGCAACCTCTGCCTCCCAGGTTCAAGCGATTCTCCTGCCTCAGCCTCCCGAGTAGCTAGGATTACAGGCACGTGCCACCATGCCTGGCTATTTTTTTTAATATTTTTTCTAGTAGAGATGGGGTTTCACCATGTTGGCCAGGCTGCTCTTGAACTCCTGAACTCAGGTGATCCACCCTCCTTGGCCTCCCAAAGTGCTGGGATTATAGGCATGAGCCACTGTGTCCAGCCTGACTCATTGTTTTTTTTAATATAAAACTTATATATTTTCTTTTCTATGGGGGTGTTGTGATTACTAAATGAGAGAATGAATGTGAAGTCCTTCTTCAAGGGATTGTCACACAGGGAAGCTTCAGTACATTTTGGTGACAGTAATATTATATGATCCATCTTCATTCCTATCAATTTGGTCAGCTAAGCTGCACTTCAATTCTGAGATTCTTTAACTCTGACTGCTGGTTCAGACTGGCATAGATCCTGGGGGCAATGACAGAGTCCAGATGTCCCCATGGGCATGACCTGCAAATTATGTACTTTGACAGAATATGGCAAAGACAAGAACCAGACCACGCAGCACTTTATTCTCACGCCAACTACAGAGTCTAAATGTGTTTCCTGATACTTCTTGGGGCAGGGAATTCTGTGCTGGGTGATGGGACGTGCTGGGATTTTGTTGCTTTACTTCCCTTTTGGGTCTTGATGGAAAAGCTAAGTCACCAGCAACAGAGAAATAGCGGTGTCAGGCATTGTTGAGACTTGCCATGTATTCTCATGACACATCATTTCCAGTTAAAAAAGGAGTGGAGGTGTTGAGCTCTGTTGCCTAACTGTGCTAAGAAGGCCCTTTTACTAGAATGCATTTTTCATCATGGCATCATGGTCAATGATCAACCATGTGAACTTGTGTAAATCGCAAAAACTTTTCACTATCTTGACATCTCTGTGGGAAGAGATGGAGCCCGTATGTGAGAGAACAAGATCATGATTAGAGACATGGGAGAGAATTGGGCTCCAGAGTGCAGCTCCACTTCAGACCAAGCATGGTGTTATGCACAGTACTGGAAGTCTCTGAGCCTTAGTTTTCTCTTCTGCTAAATGGGAGTGATGGTTGGTCCATTTTATGGAGCCAATATGGGGATTGAAATCTATAATGCATGTAAAGTCCTTTGACTGGCACACACATTGGCCCACACTAAAGAATCAATCCACTTCTGCTATCATTATTATTAGGAACAAATACTTACTAAGAACCTAACCTATTCAATATCATCTGAGCTCATTTTCATATTCAGTCTTCACAATGACACAAGGAGATACTATCTGAATGTTGGCTGTGAAAAAAATTAGACCTGGAGAGCTCAAGTTACTTGCCCAAAGTCACATGGATGTGAATGGCAGAGCTGAAACTTAAACCAAGAATTATTTGATACCAAAACCTATCGATGATCTTTCTACTGAAAGATACTGACCTGATGACACCTTGCTTTCCCTATCGAATGCTAATCAGAGATCAATGACTAATCAAATGGAACTAATTAATTCTCAGTAAAAAAATATTTATAGAGCTCCTGGCATTTGTCTAGTGCAAATACCATGGAGATGAGAGTTACCATGGACAAAAGGATGATCACCCAATCTTTGGTGGTACAGAACCACTGTAAATCCCCAGGAGGTCTTCCCTGGTTTCCGGGTTGATGCTTTCTGAATCATTTCTCTCTATCACTGCTTTGTCACCAGCACTTTACTTGACTGTTGCCTTGGGTAATTCCTTGAGCTTATTTATTTATTTGAGATGGAGTCTGGTTCTGTCGCCCAGGCTGGATTGCAATGGTGCGATCTTGGCTCACTGCAACCCCTGCCTCTTGGATTCAAGTGATTCTCCTGCCTCAGTCTCCTGAGTATCTGAGATTACAGGAGCTTTGCCACCACACCTGGCTAATTTTTGTATTTTTAGTAGAGTTGAGGTTTCACCATGTTGGCCAGGCTGGTCTCAAACTCCTGACCTCAAGTGATCAACCCACTTCAACCTCCCCAAATGCTGGGGTTACAGGCTTGAGCCACCATGCCTGGCTTCCTTGAGCTTCTTGAGAGCAGGCACTGGATCTTTCTTCTTTGCTACTTTCTCTACAACACACTGCCTGGTACATACCAAATGCCAGAATCTTATTGACAAGCTAGGGAGGAATGAGCATCTACCTTGCTGGTCAGATTGCTTCTATCCAGAGTGGTGATCCCTGGGGAGATGTTGTGCAGTTAGCCTTGTGGCAGATGGGTAACAAGTGCTGCATCCCAGAGGAATGATGCATCCTACAAGTCCTGAGTTTTATCTACAGTGCCATGCAGTGAGTTCCTCCTGCTCCTGTAGCCATGGGTCTTGGGATGCACCTTGAGCACTGGCCCCTCCTTGTCATGCTTCCTATGTAACAGATTTCCTTCTGCAGCCACATAGCTTTTTGACTCAGTATTACGTTGGTATTATAAAATGAATGTTTGCCTTTTCCCTCCTGCAAATCCACATGTTGGAGCCCTCCTTCCCAATGTGATGGTACTAGGAGGTGAGGCCTTTTAGAGTTAATTAGGATTAGATGAGGTAATCAGGGTGAAACCCTCGTGAATGGAATTAGTGTCCTTATAAGAGTCATGAGAAAGCTTGTTTTCACTTCTGCCATGAGAGGACACAGAGAGAAGATGATCATCTGTGAACCAGGAAGTGGGCCTTCACAAAATTCCAGATCTTGGAATCCTTGATCTTAGATTTCCCTGACTCCAGACTCTGAGAAATAAGTATTTTTTGTTTAAGCCACCCAGTTTATGGTGTTTTTGTTATAGCAGCCCAAATGGATTAAGACATTCAGAAACCTTCCTGTGGCCTCCTGGAAGATCATTATTATCCTGCAATATCTCCAGGGCTGTCAGAAGTGTGGTTCCAGAACTAGTGCACAGAAATACAAGGCAAAGTTCAAAACCATCCTTCAGGTTCAGCATGTGCTGTGTTTTGTCTCACTCACAGGCTCTTTCCTTTTTCCTCTTCTGCTTCACCAACTCCTGCTTCTTTTTCAGGCTCAGCATAAGTCCTCTAGGAAAACTTTGTACCCTTCTTTGGGCCTTCCCCACCACAGCCCTCATTATGCTATGATTAATTGCTCAATTATCTTTCTCGCTACATTGTCAGTCATCTTTAGCTTTAATTAGTTTGTCAGATAAATTTATCAGCTACAAGCCCTTAGAGGACTTAGAAGTCTGGAAACTTTGGAGAAACTGTTTATAGGACTGGCAGTTCTTGCTGGAGAACATAGGAAGTAGAAAGAAAATATCTGGGTAGTCTTTGGATATTCCCCTGTGAGAGTCTCTGAGACTGATATCATTGAGCAGCTTTATGAATAAGACCCAGGTGGAGAGGCTGGAGAAAATGAGTAAAACAAAGGAAAACTTTACTTATGTTTTGCCCATGAGCCAGTCCTGGAAGGGAGAATCAAATGTAATCTCATTGAAGATGTTTTCCCTTGAGATTATAACAATATCTATCTATATATATATATTTATATATATATTTATGTATATATAGATATATATTTATTTATATATATGTTTGTTTATATATATATATATATATATATATATATATATATATGTGAGAGAGTCTCTTTCTGTCACCCAGACTGGAGTGCAGTAGCATGATGCCGGCTCACTGCAACATTTGCCTCCTGAGTTCAAGCGATTCTTGTGACTTAGCCCCTGAGTAGCTGGGATTACAGGTGTGTGCCACCATGCCCAGCTAATTTTTGGATATTTAGTAGAGATTGGGTTTTGTCATGTTGGCCAGGCTGGTCTCAAATTCTGGCCTCAAGTGATTAACCTGCCTCAGCCTCCCAAGGTGCTGGGATTACAGGTGGGAGCCACTACACCCAGCCCATAACCATGTATTCTAAAGTGTGTGTATGCATATGTATGTGTGCATGTGTTTTGCTTTTCAGCCTAAAAGCACTATCATACAATATTTCAACAGCCTTATTTTTTAAGCATAACAGAGTTCCTCTCATTCATAAATGAGGAGTCTGAGGTTTGAGACTTGGTTTGCCCAAGTCCTACAGCATCAATATAAGAAGTCAGGTCTTCGGATAGCCGCCCAATTCCCTTTTCACATCTGAAAAATGAAAGGTCTTCAGACACCTTGGAGATAAATGTTTGTTTTCACCCCTTTCCTCAAAGAATTAGATGTGGCTTCCCATCTTGAGTTTTATCATGCAGCTTTGTAATGATATTCAATAGTGGTATCATTTAATATTCTTTACCATGGAACAAGATGGCAAAAACTCCCCCTGAGAGACTGCACTAAAAGATCAAGACCAAGGGAAGAGAAAATACAAATATTCAAACCCTATGCATCTATGTGATTAATGTATCTGAGACTCATATGCGGCTCTGGTTACCAGTATCCAAAGAAGAAAAGCGAATTAGATTCATCTATTTGTCCTTAGGAAAATAACAGTTCCTCAGTCAAAACAATATTTTGCAAGCATTTAGATTCTGGAGAGGTCATTTCAAAGGCCTTTAGCATTTATTCAACAAACACTTATTTACTAGCTACTATGCACCAGGCACCATGCTAAGACATGGATATACATAATGAAGAAACAATGTCCTCGTTCTGTGAAGCTAAGGCTAGTGAGGGAGAAATATGTTAAAATACATTCTTCTATATTTTATAATATGGTATAATATGGTCAGTGATATCATTTGGCTCTGTGTCCCCACCTAAATCCCACTTGAATTGTAATAATCCCCATGTGTCAAGGGCAGGATCAGGTGAAGGTGATTGGATCATCGGGGCAGTTTCCCTCATGCTATTCTGGTGATAATGAGTGAGTGTCACAAGATCTGATGCTTTCATAAGCGTTTGGCATTTCCCCTTCTTGCGCTCATTCTCTTTCCTACTGGCCTATGAAGAGGTGCCTTCCACCATGATTGTAAGTTTCCTGAGACCTCCTCAGCCACGTGGAACTGTGAGTCAATTAAATCTTTTTTCTCTATAAATTACCCAGTCTCCAGTATTTCTTCATAGCAGCATGAGAACAGACTAATAAAGTCAGTCATGGAAAAGAATAAGAGAATGGGAGAGAATTTGGAAGGATTTTGTTTATTTTGGGAGTTAGAAGATAGCTCTTGTGAAAATGATGCTTTAGCTGAGAATGAAGGGTGACTGGGTTTTAAAAATACAGAGCACTGGGAAGAATAGCGTTCAGCAAGAACAGCAGATGCAAAGGCCCCAAGGCAAGTACAAGAGTGTTGCATTCCAGAAACTTTAAGGACAGTGTGTTAGTGTGAACTTCAGAGGCCAAAGGGGAGAATAGTTTGGGGTGAGCCCTGAGAGTAGCAGGAGCCCAGTCCTCCTTCCCTGCAGAGCTTTGCTGACCTTAGTAAGATGTGGTCTGGAGAGAGACATTAAAACTAGTGAAGGATTTCAATGGAGAAAGTGGCTGTCAGATTTGCATTTAAGACTATTGCTCTGGCTATTCGTAATGATAGCAAGAAAAGTGGGTGAAAACAGGAGTGCAAGTCTGGAAACTAGAAGGAGGTTATGGAAGAGACACCATTGCCAGAAATGAGGGTGGTCTGGAAATACAGTAGGAAATAGACATTCTAGAGTTAAAAACTCAACAAGCTTGATGCAACCGTCTTGTTTCAGGGGAAGGCAATTAAGGCAATTACTGTAGAGAGAATAATCACGGACAATGCCCCTCAAAACTCCACATCCCAGTAATCAGGATATATAGGAGAAAGTTGGAGCAAAAATGTAACCTTGGCTAAAATGATTACTAGTGTCCTTCTTGCTTCAATTTGCAGGAGACATTTAGAGAGAATATCCACACTCAGAACCCAAATGTGAGTGCAACAGAGTCAGTGCAGTTCACATCTGGGAATTTTCAGCAAGCAATTGAAAAAAGGCTATTTTCAGTTCTTTCATATGCTCTTTTTGTCATAAGCTGGGTTCGGGGGGTGGGGTTCAGTTCCGCAGTTGGTGTGGTGAGAGGAGCAAACCTGACAGCTTCTGGCAGAGCAAAGCACAAGTATTTGCTGCAAAGTTTTTCTGAGTAAATGGGTCTCCCTCCATGGGCAGATACTGGCACTCCTTGGTGATTCCCTTCTGAGGGGCTCAGCCCATGATGGATTTGAAGACAGGAAGAGGCCTGGCACCAGGCCCAATGCTGGTGACATAGTGGCTTCTTGCCTGCTTTTTTGTAGTTGCCCCAGTGGGCACATCTGTGCCCGGAATTTGTCATCTTGTGTAAAAAGACAATGAGGGTTTGTTCTCTGTATCCGAAATGATGACTTCATAATTCTTTTACGGCAAAATAAGAGTTGGAGCAGAGGAGGTAGGGGATTAATGGCGTTAAAAGAGCATATTACAAAGATTGAGTTTCATATTGGCTAAGATCTGGAATGCTTTCTATCTGGCAATCTGTAAAGTCCAAAGCACTAACTACATTGGCAATAAGGACCCACGTTTCCTCCCATTTAGCTGATTCTGAAAGGAATTATGAGTATCCAAGACATCGGGTGACGTGTATAGATTTCGTTTCCTCTCCTGTGTCAAAAATATGATGTCGAGCAGTGGCTTTTAACAGTTTTTGACAATGACCCATAGTCAGAAGTACATTTGTTATTGTGACTCTCAGCACACACATGTAGCGAAAAAGTTTCATAAAAAAATACCACTGCAATAAGTAACACACACACAGTTTCTATGGTATTTTATTTGTTAAATTATTTCATGTGTAAAAATGTGCCTGTGACCCAGGACATTGTTTTCATGACCCTCTAACAGGTTGTGACCTGCAAGTGGAAAACATAAATGTTGAGGAAAGAACACAGGTCTTGGTTGTTTAGGCTTAAGACCTAGTTCCCTAGCTGTAAGAGATTTCTCTGCTCTTTAGTGTGTGAGTAAGCATGAGAGAGGTTATGCTTCAGTAATACACACTCGCAACATTTCAGTGCCTTAAAACAACAAAAGTTTATTTCACATTCATGCTACATTGGAAGCTTGACGCCATATGACCCAAAGATCCAGGCTGCAGGAGCCTTCATGTTCAACCCTGCTTTCTCCTCATCTGCTGCAAGAGCAATTTGACTTTTAGCTCTGACTCTTTTTTTTTTTTTTTTTTTGCTGTATGAAGCTGGGCAAGTCATAAAACCAGGGATGGCTTCATGGGTATATGTCCTTGTGGCTTGGCTTACTGCTCTGCTGTCACTACCTTGAACTTCTTAATAATTTTTTTAACAAGAAGGCTCTTTTTGAACCAGGTCACACAAATTATGAAGGTGGTTTGCATGCAATCTTTTTTAAGTCTCCATTTCCTCATCTGCAAAAATGGGCTAATAGAGAAGAACTGATAGCATTCTTAAGAGGATTAAAAGAAGGAGGGCATAGTCCATACACATGTCATTTTCAACCTACTGTCCTCATCTTCAGTAGTACCATTACAGAAAACCTGTACTTGTTCAAGTTAGAGTTCTCACCTTGAAAAACTGTATTTCCTTATGTTGCCCTCCCTACTCCCTTCTGTTTATCTAAATGTTGTTCATTATTCAAGATTCTACTCTAACAGCTCCTCAGGGTTCTCTTCCATGATTGTCCCAGCTGCTTTCAGAACCCCTACACCATTAATTGTGGATCCCTCCTTTATGACTCTCTTACTTTTGTTTCCTCTTCTCCTTTGGACTCCTCCTTGGTTAGGATCCCTCCTACCTTGCCTGGAACATTAAACAGCCTCCCCATTAATAGCCCCTTTAGTAACCCCTTCTCCAGTTGGCCCTCCAATTCTACTTTCCATCATGCCAGGGTCATCTTCCCATTATACTGAAATGTATTTTCTATCATGCCATTTCAGTTTTCAGAGACTCCAATGACTCCTCTCACCTAAAGGGCACTGGCCTTGGTATTGTATTCAGGATCTGGCTCTCAGGTACCCCTTTGGGTCTCATTTTCTCCACTCCACTTACACACTGTTCCTGCATCCCTGCTCTACACCATCCCAGGAATAAAGCTTATTCTCCTGCCTTTGGTTCTTTGCACATTCTCTTCCTTCCTCTAAGATGGCCTGCCCCTATGGGCGTGGTGGCTCATGCCTGTAATCCAAGCACTTTGGGAGGCTGAGGCAGGTGGATCACCTGAGGTTAGGAGTTTGAGACCAGCCTGGCCAATATTGTGAAACTCCAACTCTACTAAAAATTCAAAAATCAGCCAGGCGTGGTGGCATGTGCCTGTAGTCCCAGCTACTCTGGAGGCTGAAGCAGGAGAATCACTTGAACCCGAGAGGTGGAGGTTGCATTGAGCCGAGATTGTGCCACTGCACTCCAGCCTGGG
This sequence comes from Cacajao melanocephalus, assembly GCA_963573385.1. NCBI lineage: Eukaryota > Metazoa > Chordata > Mammalia > Primates > Pitheciidae > Cacajao > Cacajao melanocephalus. The sequence continues at coordinate 25,142 of CAUYLG010012700.1, read as the reverse complement.
CAGCAGAGGGAGATTCCATCTCAAAAATAAATTAAATAAAATGACCTGCCTCAGCATTTACCCCCAACCCTTGAAATAATCCAATCTACGTTTTACTGCTTGACTGAAATCCGCCTCCTCCTCAAAGATCTTCTGTGCCAGCTTGGGATGAAAAGTCTCCCTTCCTTGGAATCCCTATGGCATTCTTAGAAGCTCAGAATAAAAAGTTTCCCTTCTTCCTTGGAATCCCTATTTCTTAGAATTTAACATGTATCCTGTGTGTGTCAGGCAATTCGCCCAACATCTTGGTTGCCTTTTCTGCTGGGTCTCTGTTTCAGGGAATAAGGACAATAACAAAATATGGCTAGAGTGTCAGTTATGCTTTGCAGGAACTCCCTGGAATGAAGGGCTCCTGCAGAGATTGCCTGGGGCCTTTCCCGATTCCCTCAGCTGTTCTGAATCATCCTTCTCCTCTGGGTTCTCCGGGAACTTTGTACATTCTTGTAACATAGGACTGACTACTTTCTATTTGAGTTATTTCTTGACGTGACTGGATCCCCTACTAGGCATATCATATTCATCATTGCAGCTCTAACAGGGACTGGTATGAACAGTGAATGAATGGATTGATGGAAGGATAGAGACTAGTGAGGAAGGGAACTTGCTGGGAAGGAGATTTCTTGGACATGTAACTGTGAAATAAGGTAGGCTCTAATAACAATTAATGCCAACCTCTTACTGGCACAAAATGGCAAATACATATTTCTCATTCAAATTAATGTCCACTGTGAGTTGGCCACAATTCTACACCACTCCCTCTTTTTTTTTTTCCTGGGCCAGCCTGGCCCCTTTATAATTAGATATTAGCGAACAATGAGAAATGAACATGGGGATATCTTTAGTGAACATCTGTAGTGAGCATCTGTCTCTTCCTGTTGGGCCTGAGCTGCCTCTAGAAAGCATGCTTTCTACATTGCCATCCCCCAGCCCCACCCCTGCCCCAAGGGATCCAGGAATAGACTCTCCAAATCCAGGTTGTGTACAACTTGGTAGGTAGGTCAGGTAGGTAGGGTGTTTTACACAAGCTAGAGCTGGGCTTCACATGTGTCTGGCAAGTGGATTTGATGGTACCCTTCCCTATCAAGTGTCCAACTGCATAAGTTGTTATGCAAAGACCATGCTTTACTTTTTAACTGGAGGAAAAAGGAGACATACTGACATGTGGGAGAGTGGGTAGACAAAGAAGAGATAAAAGTGAGAGGAGTACCACGATTAATTTCTACTGAGCCTGGCCCGATGAGAGAGTGTCAGGATGCTATCTAAAGCTTAAGGAATCATGTTTATGAAAAAACTCTAAGATTCTGGGAACCAGCAGGGCTCTTTCAGGATCAGCAACAAATATGATAATTTACTCAAAAGGTTTTCTTTCTGATAGTTCTAGACTCTGTGACAGCATTTGACAAAGATACGTGGAGCAGGATGGTAGCTGGAGGAGTGCTAAAGAGAAACTTGGGATCTCACCAAGGATACAGTGTCTGTGGCTCTGGGAATATTCCTCCTAAAATTGTCTGCTCATGGAAGGATTTCAAAGAAAGACTAAGTGAACTTGTTTCTGAGAATGTTTGAAGGGACAGGGAAAAATTAAAAAATAAAGGCTGGGTTATAGGAACTTGATGGTGGTAGGGCAGCCACGGAGGCTCATTCCTGTAATCCCAGCACTTTGGGAGGCCAAGGCGGGCAGATCACGACATCAAGAGATCAAGACCATCCTGGCCAACATGGTGAAACTCCATCTCTACTAAAAATACAAAAATTAGCTGAGTATGGTCGTACGCACCTGGAATCCTAGCTACTCAGGAGGCTGAGGCAGGAGAATAATTTGAACCCGGGAGGCGGAGGTTGCAATGAGCCAAGATTGCACTACTGCATTCCAGTCTGGTGACAGAGTGAGACTTCATCTCAAAAAAAAAAAAAATTGATGGCAGTGTCAGTGGTTAAGAACTACCATTATTCACACACCGATGAACTCGTGACCTCATCTATATTCACAGGCTGCTGGTCTCTGCACTGTTGGGTCACATCTACTTACAGGGATGTTCTTTACATTGGAGCGAATGTTTTGCTTGTGATATGTTACTCTTTATTAGTTTCCTATTGCTGATTTAACAAATAGCACAAATTTAGTGACTTCAAACACACACACCAACACAAACACACACACACACACATTTATTATCTTACTGTTCTGGCAGTCGGAAGTCCTAAGTCAGCCTCACAGGGCTAAAATTAAGGTATCATCAAGCCATGTTCTTTTTTGAGGCTCTAGAGGAGAGTTTATGGGTTTTTTTTTTTACATTTTCTAGATTCTGTGACTGCCTGCTGTCATTGGCTCATGGTCTTTTCCTCAAAGCCAACAGTATGGTATCTTTTAGTCTTTCTCCTGACTGATTCTCTTGACTCCATTTCATAAAAGCCCTTGTGATAATATCTTCCCCTCAATATCCTTAACTTACTCACATCTGCAAAGTTTTTGACATATAAGGTAAGGTCTCCGAGCAGAGCATTATTCAGCCTGCTATTGTTTCCAAATGATTATCATTGGCCTTGGTTTTACCTTATTAAAATGAGATCAGTTCAACCTTTACTTTACACCCATTGAGTGCCTTTTGTCTGCTAGAAATTTTTCAGGCTTTATTTCAATCAACCCCCACTGTGACTCTGCAAGGAAGGTATTTATGTGCATTCTATGAATGAGGAAACTGAAGGTTGCGTAAGGTGAATTACTTGTTCAGCTTGTAAGAAAGGAAAATGGAATTTGAGTGCAAATTGATCTGGTTTAAAAACTTACTCTTTCTTTACAACTTCAAATATCTCATCTCCAGAACTGCTATATTCTCATGTGAAATGATTGGATGAGAAATACTCAGAAATTTCCAGTTCCTGCTCCCTTGGTGGCTACAGAACAGTTGAGAGACTTTTTGGTGTTTCTTAATAGACAGCCATTTTCCCCCTCCCTAGAGTAGATGGGATCCCTGACTCCTGTCTTTCTTCTGAGACTCTGCACAGAGTACCCTGGCTTTGTGGAACTAATGTACCCAAATGCCCTGAATGAGTCACAGACTCTGCCCAAAGCTAACATGTGATGAGAAGGGAAGGCTCTTTCTGTCCCAGCCTGTGAAATGGTTTCCATTACTGTGTTTCTGCCGAAAGCAGCAATCTTGTCTTTTTATCCTATTCCCCATGATTAAAAAGAGCCTCTTGCATCTGACTGAGTTGACAGAAGAGTGAGGGGACACTGGAGAAAGCCCCAGACTGGAGGCCAGAGGACCTGGAGGCTGATGTTGTCATTGCCTCTGATGTTGTCACTGCCTTGCTCCAGAGACTTGAGCAAGCCGCTCCAGTCTCTGAGTCTCTGGTCTCATTTGGACGAAAACTCTTGGGCCTTCTTTGTGCTTACAATTTAAAGTATCACTGCGTAGCCAAAGGGTACCATTGTTCATGGCATGAACAATATCAGAAGGACTTTAGAAAACATTCATTGGAGATAACTTTGCCGTGTGCTTCACTCCCTCTCAACCAGCAATATTAGAGTGGTGAAGGGTGTAGAATCTGCGTTAAAGTTCCAGCTCTCCTTTTACTGACTGGGCAAGCTTCTTAACCCCTGTGCCTTATATTCTTCATCTATCCAATGGGGATAATGATAAAGATGATGTTCTCCCATAGGGTTTTGGTGACTGCTAGTTAAAACAGCACTGGCAACCGTTCAGTCCAATGAAAATACCTGTCCCATGACCCACTCTGTTCATTCAATCTTCCATAGAGAAAGAGACTTCAGCCTTAAAATTAGAGCCTTTATAATAGGCCATCAGCTGTGTGGCCTTAGGCAACTCAATTCAACTCTTTGATCTTCAGGATTTTTCAACTTACAAATAAGGATAATTTAAGAGCAACTTCAAGGTGGAGGGGGATAAGGATTAATAAAACAACACATGTAATGTTTCTAGCAGAGTGCCTGGCATATGGAAAATGTTGGCTCCCTTTGGATGTCATCCTTGTCTTGTGTGAACCTTAACATTTCTGTTCTGCTTCAAATTTAATTCCATTTTCTTTCTAAGATGTGAGAAAACATAATTTGATATTTTAGGCAAAGTTAAGCCTTTTATTGAGCTCACACACTTATAAATATGTGCCTTAAAGTATGTCCTCATGCAGAACAGAGGGCATGGATTTTTCCAGCACCCTCTATCCCGCAACTCACAGCCTCAACATCTGCAAATAATTAATGAATAGAGGAAGTTTACGGGTGGCCACCCAAATGCATCTCAAACATTAAATTTAAAAAACTAAAAGGATGAACCCAGAAAACCGCTATAAACTTCAAAGAATCTATTAAGGGCTTAGACATATGGTGTTAAAAGATAGGTCCAAGATTTATGGCACTGGGCCTAATGAAAGAAAAATTGTGGATGGGCTACTGCTATGTGGAATATCAGGAAAGGGACAGCAGAGATGAACCCTGTGTCCTCAGTTGCCTGGGCTGACCTTGAGAGTAGAAACAGCCAGTGGACTTAGCTCAATTCTTGGCTCCTTCAGATGCAAGCAAAACTTCAGTGCTCAGGGCAGTGAGAATGTGTTGGACCGAGAGCCACTAAAGATGGGAGAAGCTAGCTCAGATCTGTTTTGCATTTAGGTCATTTTTACCTGGAACACAGGCAATGATAATTGTGGCAACTAACCTTATTGAGCAATTGCAATGTGTTAGATGGCTTTACATTGAATTTAATTTTCACCTCATAACAAATTATAAAGAATGGACTACTGTTTTCTTCTTTTACAGGGGAAGAAACTGAGGCTCAACAAGTTTAAGAAACTTCCTGGGAGACATAGAGCACACAAATGTAAACCTAGAATTTCAATATAGGTCCATTTCATGCTGGACTACTTTTGTGGAACTGTTAAAGGGAAGAGGTAATGTCTGAAATGAGTGGTTTAGCCATTGATTTGCTTGAAGGCTGAGGAGTAGATCAAATGGCCTCTTGGACACCCAAGATTTTGGGAGTCTGAAATTCTGACTTTCTGAATTGAATACCTTATGTATCTACATGAGTCCTTCTAAATAAGCTGCTCAGTATCCCTGATCTATGGATCCTTTGTAATTATCGCCTTCTCTCAAAAGCACAACATTGATTTTATCCACTTGGAGGTTATTGTCTGCCTGCTTTTAGATAGAGAGCAAATTTCCTCTTTGAACAAATTCATACAAAACTCTCACTATAGTCAGGACCCAGGATATGTTTTAAAATTGATTAGAAGTGTTCCTTGAGGTTTTATTTTTCTGTTTGTGGAGGAAGGAACAGAAATATTTCCAGCTTACCTTACACATTAATGACTGCTACAGGTGTGATCTCAGACCCAAGTTTGGGGATGGAATATTCTGCCTTTGATCTTGGTTTGTACTGGTCTCTAAGATATGGTATCCTCTTCTACACTCCTGCCACCCAGCATCCATCTGTCATGTTTCAAACCGCCAATGTGTGTCACCAAAAATGTTGGAAGACCTAGTTGTTCTCCCTGCCTAGAGCCTTGTCTCCTCTAATTCACTTCATTTAAAAAGATGTATTTTTATATTATAAAAGAATATAAGCATATGGAAAAGTACCTAATAATATAATAAATAACCGTATTTCATACTGTTAGCAACTTTTAAATTACATATAGATGCATCCATAAAGGCAATATTTAATATTGTTTTAAACACATTTAAACCTGGTTTACATTTAATCACTTTACACAAACCATTATGTAAGGTGCTTTTTAAAAACTCAACATCATGTTTTAAGAATTAGCTCTGTTGATATATATAGATGAATTTTGTTCATTTGTAACTGCTGTATGGAGTGCCTTTGTGTGAATATTCTACAATTTAATTAATCCACTCTCCTACTGGTATACATTTAGGTTTATTTCAATTATTGGTTGTTATAAACGACACTGCAGTAAGCATCCTTGTATACATTTCTTTGTGCATAGTTGCATAAGTAACTGTGGAGTACATACCTAGGTACGGAATTTCCAGACACATAATATTGTCATATTTATATTTACTAAGTAATATCAAATTTACTTTCGCAACAGCGTTGTGTAAGTTTCCATTGACCTACATTCTTACCAGTAATTGGTATTGTCAGATATTTGACAACCTTACGGGTTTGGGGAAGTGTTACATTTCCTAAATTTGTGTTTGTTAGTGAGGAAAATTAATTTACATTTATTTATTAGATTTTAATTTGCATTTATTAGTAAGAAGAATTATCTTTTATATGCATATTGGCTGCTGGGATTTTCTCTCTCATTACTTGCCTGTTTGTGTCTTTGTGATTTTATGTCTTGAATTTTTAATATTTAATTTGTTGATTTGTAGAAATGTTTATCCCTGCATAGCATGCAAACTAATTTTGACACAAAACTTGCAAATAACTTCTTAATAAGTTTGTGGCTTATTGTTTACATCTTTTTGAGGTATATTTATCATTTATAAGATTTTTAGTTTACCATAGTCAAATTTATCAAACTTTTAACGTTTTTATGGTTTCAGCTTTGATGTCTGATTCAACAAATATTTGCATCTGAAGTCAAAAAGTTATTTTTCATTTATTTATCATTTATTTTATCTATTTATCCTTTTATAAAAGTTTTAAAGTTTTACTTTTTGTATTGTGATCCTCAATGTATCTGGAATTTATTTTGATCTAAGGCAGTCTTCTAAGTTTGTTTTGTTTCCATATGGAAAGCCAATTGCCCTTGTACCAACTATTGAATAGTCTATCATTTCTCTATTTATTTATAGCAGCATTTCTGATAATGCCAACTTTCCATGGATCTGTTTCAAGGTGCTTGATTGTATTATATTGATCTGTTTGTCTCTTTTTTATATAAATAACATATTGTGTTACATACACTATTAGGATAAGGCTTATATATGGTTTTGTATGTTTTATTCCCTTCCTTCAATGCTTTCTTATTTCTTTATTCTTTCTTATGAAGAGTATAAATATTGGCTGGTCCATTTTGATGAAAACCTAATTGATAATTAACTAAAATCACAACAAATATGTAGATTATTTTGGTGACAGAACAGGAAAACCTTATGGGTTTCAGGAAGTGTTTCATTTCCTAAATTTGTGTTTGTTAGTGAGGAAAATTAATTCACATTTATTTAATAATAAGTCTTCTGTTCCATAAATATTTATTCAGACTTCTTTTATGTCTTCAAAGAAATTCTTAAATTTTTTTTCTAAAAGTTTATTTACATTTTTGCTAGAATTATTCATAAGAGCCTGAAGTTTTTCTTGCTATTGGGAAAGTATCTTCAATTTCCATTACATTTTATAATTGGTATGGCTGATTTCTAGAATGAAGATAAATTTGTGTTGATCTAATAACTTGCTAAATTCCATTATCTTTTGTAATATTTTATCTGTATTTTTTTGATTTTCTAATCATATTGTTTGCAAGTGAATGTCATTTTTATCTCTTTTTATCTATTTAAAAAATATTGTGTTTATTTTTCTTATTGCATTGGCCAGGACTTACGTATAATTTTGAATAGTAGGAGTGACAGCGGGCATTTTTAGCTTTCTCCAGATTTTAAAGAGAATGTTTCTAAGGTTCCATCATTATAGAGGCCACATAGCATAGTGGTTAAAAATGCAAGATAAAGTAGGTTTGGATTTAGGTTCCGTCACTTAAAAGTTGTGTGATTTGGGCCAGATAACCCCTCTGTGTTCATGTTTTTCCATTAGTAAAATGAAAATAAACAATAGTAACAACAATAATAATACTTATATCAAAAGAATGTTGTAAGGATTAAATATATATGTATGTGTGTATGCATATATATTTGTATATGTGTGTAGAGTATTTAGAACAGTGCCTGGTACAAATTTAATGCTCAATGAGTATTCAATAATGATAAAAAGTGATGCCTACTGCATATTTTTTACAAAGATTCTTTATATGCTTGAGGAAATGTCTTTGTATTCCTACTTTTCCTAAAATTTTCTTTGTAGTTGAGGGTTAAATTATATCAAGTGCTTCTTCTTTTTTTGTTAGTATTCTAAAACGGTGGTTAATTTTAATAGATTTTCTGCCACTGAACTATCTTTGCATTCTTGGGCTAGCATTTATTGTTACTGTTGATGTTATTGGTACACTGTATATTTGAAATTATTATTTTGCATTCCCACTTATAAGTGAGATTGGGCTTTTTTGTTTCTTTGTTTATTCTTGCACTGCCTTTTTACATTTTGAACAAGAAAAGAATTATTTGGTCTTTGATGATTAGTAAAATGTGACTATATGAAGTCATCTGGGTATTGTTTCTTTTTGGTATGAAAACTGCCTATCAATTAAACTTATCTAATATCTAATTTTGTGTAGGATTTTTGTTTGTATTTATGTCAATATTGATAGTTTCTAAGGTTTCCAGAAAGTATTTTATTTCTGCTACATTTTCAAATTTGCATATTCAGTGTCAGGCCTCCATGTACAAGCCCAGACCCAGAAATTCTGAAGTCCTACCTGCCTCAGCTGATCACCACCACCCCCTTGTGTTAGCCATTATCCCTGATAGCCCAGGAGAGCTTCCCCTCTACGTTAGGCCTCTCTTTCCACCCTGACATCTTAACTGTAATGATAATGTGAATACTCCTTACCCCACCCTGCCACCTTAACTGTTTTTGTTCTGTGAATATCCCTCCACCCTACCCTACCATCTTAACTACTCTTACCATCTTAACTGCTCTTATGACTTACCTCACCCGCCATTGTAACTGAACTTATGGTAATGTATACTCCTTGCCCCTACGCCCACCAGTGTAACTGATCTTACTCTGTAACTTTCCACTGCCCACCGCAAACCTATAAAACCAACTCCTATTCCACTGCCCTTAGCTGATGCCCTTTTTGGCCTCAGCCTACCTGCACCCAGGTGAATAAACAGCCATGTTGCTCACACAAATCCTGTTTGGGGCAGTCTCTTCATTTAAAGCATGAGTTTTAACATTTGGAAAAGCTATGAAATCTACAAATTGAAGAATCTACAAAAAAAAATAGCATGAAACTTGGTTTAATTTTTCATGATTTTAAAAATTCTCTACTGTAGCTCTAATTGTGTCCTGACTTTGTTACTATATTTTAATTTGTGATCGCTTTTTTTGATTTTTGTTTAATCATCTCTTTTGCATCTTTGTTTTCTTTTTTATTAATACCAGTTGTTTACCTGTTTCTATCAGAGGCATTTGAACCAGAATGACTCCATCTAGAGTAGGGGCTGGTAAAATAAGGCTGAGACCTGCTGGGCTGCACTCCCAGTAAATTAGGCATTCTGAGTCACTGAATGTGATAGGAGGTCAGCACAAGATACAGGTTATAAAGACCTTGCTGATAAAACAGTTTGCATTAAAGAAGCCGGCCAAAACTACCAAAACCAAGATGGTGTTTGGATGCTGGGCTTTCTTTTTCAGGATAGTTCTTTCACATGTTTCATAGTTTTGTTTTGTAGAATTATCTTACATAGAAGGAATGTTGTTTTGTGCTGATACATTTTCTCTTTCTTTAGAACATATGTGATGTTTTCGTCCAGTGGCCCCTGGATCTACTATCCAGAGTTGTGTTTTATGTCAACTGTTTGTGATTCCTGCTCCATAAACATAATGAGGCTATTTTGATACCGTTACTTAAGGAAGCATATAGCTTGGTGCAGCTTGACTCCCGAACTGCAGAGCTGGCTTTTTAGTTAAGTGATTGTAGCCCTAGACAGAGGAAGATTAATTTTCAGTCTCTTTTTATTAACAGGGGATCTCGATCTCCTTCTTAATCCTCAGCAGGGAGCTTGTCCAGTCTGTAGCTTCAGCTTCATGTTGGATGAGCTTTTTCTCTGTTCTTCCTATAGAAGTAGAAAACCTAAATGCCTCATCCTGTGTGGACTAGGAGCCCAGAAGGCTATAGCTTCAGCCCATTTTACCTTTTTCTTACTCTATTTCTCATCCACAGAGATGTTGTATATTTGAAGCCAGCTATGCATTTGAATGTTCTCTTTGCAACTGTTACTCATTATCATTGTGAGTTTGGAGCAATGCCACTTGCCTGGATTTCTTCCTTCGTTTCCTACCTGGCAAGCCTAATGGTATTCCCTAAACTCCAAATGTCTGCACATCATTTCCCTGTTTATAACATTTCATTCTATCCCCATTGAACTTAGAACAAGTGTAAATGCATTACCAGACCTTTGAAGAGCTTTAATCATAGGGCCTCTGCTCCTATTTACATAAAGCTGTTTTCTATTCCCAGATGCAAATGCATTGTTCTTCTTCCAACCACAAAGCCTTCACACTGGGCTCTTTCTCCATCTGATACACTCTTAGTTCTCTGTCTTGTTTGTACTTAATCTTCCTGATCTTTCTCATCTCCATTTAATGTCACTTCCTCCCCTATTCTTCACTCCATGGACTTTCCATCCTCCACTCCCACTTCCCACATGAATAACACTTGTCCCATTTCCTTGTAACTACATTTTAATCAATCTTTCCACATTGACTAAAGCTTTTTGTGAATAGAGAGCATGTCTTGCTCATTCAATCCTTAATCACTGCACCTAGCATACCTTAGACACCCAGTAAATATTAGAGAATAAATAAATTAATGAAGAGGCAATTTATTCCTTCATCTTATTTTTTCCTTGCCAGACATAGTCCTGACTTGCATGTGACATGGGGAACAAACTGTTCTATCTGTATCACCAGTTAACTAAGTAGTCCTTCAGGCTCAGTTATGAATTCCATCAGGAAAATTCTGAGCTTTTTCAAGTAATGGAGGGAGAGGGGATGTGATTCTGTTGTAGAACTGAAAGGGTCCAATGGAAGTGAGTCAGAATGCCCAGTGTTCTGCAACAAAGACATCCCTTCACCACCACTTTGTGCCGTTGACAAGCAGCACACAAACTCTCCAGGTCTGGGGTGGCTTGTGGCCCATGGTGGTTATTACATGCACCTCTACATACTGAATTTGTTGATCATTGCAGACTAGCAGTGCAAGAGCTGATCTGAACTCAGGGGCCCCAGGGAAGCAAAGCCACTCCTCCCCATTCTGAAGCAGCAGTGGTTCCTTGCATTTGGACACAGACCTGAGACCTTGGCTACAGTGAGCTAGTGCTGGAGAATCTACTTATTGATCACCAGAGCAGCCGCTTAGCCTGGCTCTCAGGAACATTCCTCATGGGGAGCTTTCACTGTGCCAAGATCTCTCATTCCTTTTCCTCCATCATTTAAATATGCAATTTAATTAAAATGCTTGCCTTTCATGTGTGGGCCAAGATGGTGACTTCATAAAGGCCAGCAAATGGGGAAGGAAGAACTTCCTTGAAATATTCAAAATAAATTATTTTTAGTAATAATAAATGACAAATTGGGAGATTTGAGACAGAGTCCTGGTAGTTGAATGGACTGAAATCTGTGATATTTGGGGATTGTTAACAATCTTTTTCCAAGATTTGAACAGTTTTGTACTTGCATTTTCTCAATCTATTATTCTTTATTTGCTATCCTTACTCTAGAATGGAGAAACTTTTGTAAATTTTTAAGTTTTCTTTTTCCTTGAGGTAGTGATTTGGAGTTGAGCTATACACTTCCTCTTTCCTGATATCCCGTTTCTGTTATTTGATGTACGATGGAAGCTGAAAGTGCAGTGAGGGAGAGACAGTCACATTAGCTGAGCTATCCAGAATATCATCTGGTTATTTTGAAGCTTATTTGTAAAATAAGCAGGGAAGTGTTTGGGGAAGAGTATTGGCTTAGGTAGGAAAGAAGCTGTCCTTGGTGTTTGCCCTGCTGTTTACCAGCCACACGGCCTTGGGCAAGTCATTCAAGAAATATAAGCTTACCAACTGTCAAAGCATCAGTTCCTTTTACTCATAATGGCTTGTGGAGAATAAGGGAATTTAAGAAAGCAGAGAAATGGCAGGGACCATAGAGAACAAATCATGTGTAGCTAAACATACTCCAGAGGATGACTACTGTACAGCAAAAGCAGATCAGGCATTGCCAGCACATCTGATTATTTCAAGGGAACCCCAGATCTGGATTTTTTTGTGAAATATTCTAATTTTATATATAATTAACAACTCATTAAAAAAAATGTCCTGTTTAGAGCAAAGGAGACATATCTGTGGGCTCAACACAGCCTGTGGACAATCTGTTTGCAACCTTGGGGGTAGATGACCTCTGACACCAGAGGTCAACCCTCTGCCTTCAAAATTGATTAACTTTGCTGGACCCAGTCCAAGGTGGAGAGTCTGAGAGCCTAGAAATTGACTGCAGCAGCATCAACTTCCTCTTGGAAGCTGGGGAGGCAAAGTCTTGCCCTGAGAAAGGGCTAGATCTCTTAAAATTTTGAAAGGCCAAAGGCAGTGTCAGCATTTGCAATATGGCAGGAATAACACTGTGCCGTGGATAGGGCTCTCTGAATCCTCACCTTGGCTGTACTAAAAACCTAGCCTGGACTTGATTATATCACCTCCTTTCTCCAGTGCTCTCTTGGTAGGTTTATAATTTTAGACGAAATCAGTATTTCTCAAACTTCAGTGATTGGTATACTACAGTGTGGTAGCCAGTCTCTGAGATGATCCTTGTTTCCTTGTCTTTGCTTCCTTGTGAAGTTCCCTCCCATACGGAATAGAAGTGATTTATGGGACTAATTAGAGATTGCAGAAGTGAGTGTGTGACTTCTCAGGCTATGTCATAAGAGACGTTGTCATTTCACCTTGATCTCTCAGATCACTTGCTCTGGAAGTACTCGAGCTGGTATGTCACGAGGACACTTAAGCAGCACTTGGAGAGGACCACATGGTAAGGAACAACCAGCACCAACTCACTGGTGAAGGAGCCACCTTGGAAGCAAATCCTCCAGCCCCAGTCAAGCCTTTAGATGACTGCTGTTCTAGCTCACATTTTGACTGAAACCTCATGAGGGACTTTGAGCGAGAATCACCCCCAATTCCTAACCTACAAAAACTGAGAGAGAAAAACATTTATTGCTGATTAAGCAACCAAGTTTTGCATTATTTTATTATGCGACAATAGATAACTAATACAAAGTCATGATTATTGCTATATTGGCCTACCATTGATACCATTACATATTAATACATGCCAATGCATTTAAATGATTTCTTCTTTCAATTTAAATAAATTTATTTTAAGAAGAAAAGTTTTATGTTGTAAATAAAAAATAGGCATCACTAACCACAAAATAAAATTAACTCAGAATTTAATTTTCTTTTCTTCTAACTTATTTTTTATTTTTAATTTTTTAACATAAATTTTATTGTGTTTATTTAAGGTATACAACATGATGTTATGGAATACATACAGATAGCAAAAAGGTTACCATAGTAAGGCAAATTAACATATCCATCATCTTACATAGTTATCTTTTTTGTTTTTGTTTTTGTGTCAAGAGCAGCTAAAATCTACTCATTTAACATGAATTCCAAATATAGTATAATTTTATTACCTATAGTCCTCATGTTGTACATTAAATCTCTAAAGTCATTTATCCTACATATTTGCTACTTTTTCTCCTTTGAACTACATTTTCCTACTTCCTCCTTTTCTATCTCCTCCTTTGGCCCTGGTAACCACTGTTTTGTTCTCTAGCTCTGTATATTTGATTGTTTGTAAAAGATTCCACATATAGATAGGATCATGCAATAATTTTATTTTTCTTTCTATTTCTGGCTTATTTCACTAAACTTAATGTCCTCCAGACACATCCATGTTATGGTAAATGGTAAGACATTGTTCTTTATTAAGCTGAATAATATTCCCTTGTGTGTGTGTGTGTGTGTGTGTGTGTGTGTGTATACACATATATATATATACATATATACACACACACACACATATATATATGTGTGTATATATATATACATATATACACACCCACCACATTTTTGTATCCATGCATTTATCATTGAACACTTAGGTTGTTTCTATATCTTGGCAATTGTAAATAATGCTGCAATGAACATGGGAGTGCAGAGATCTTTATGAGGTGTTGATTTCATTTCCTTTGGTATATGCCCAGAGGAAAGATTGCTGGGTCATATGGCAGTTCTATTTTTAATCCCTTTAGAAACATCCATACTGTTTTTCATAATGGCTATCCCAATCTTTTCCATTCTAAATTCCATTTAGATAATGTTGCCTGTAGAAGACTTTGAGCCTAAGGCATCTCATGTCTTTGGAACAAAACTGGGACTTTATCCTTGAATTAAACAAAGTGACTGAGAAGCAACTGAGCAGGGAATAACTTTCTCACAGTGAAATTTGATGTGAAAATGCCCCCTCTCTCTATACCCCAAAACTGTCTTACAGTCTTCCAAAAATTTGGTGTTTTTTTCATTTCCCCTTTTTGGGAAAATTAGCTAAGATTTATGTGTTTCTTCACATTCCAAAACATTCTAAGATAGCACATAATCTCTGTGTCAAGTAAGATTGCTTATACTAAAGTCCTGTGAAATAGCTCACCCCCTTTTTTTCAATATTGTACTAATATAACACCTTGTGGTTATTTAATGATGCATGATTTCTAAAACCCTAGCAACCAAGACACTAGGTCTGCCTGAGGATTATCATCCTTAAAAGCATAGATTAGGAAGTTGAAGTCTGGAGAAGCAAAATAATGCACCTAAGATAATTCATCTAGTAATTAGTAGGGCTGGAGTTAGAACCTGGGTCCTCTGGTCCCACCAATACTCTGTGTGGCCTGCACAGAATCCAGTCTATGGACTCTTCATATGTAGGACTCTAGATGCACATATGGGGACTCCAAAGCAGGTATAGTATACCAGAGCTTGAAAGAAGGCTGGCATGGCAGGGTCTGGGGAGGTTTAGGGGCCTGGTGCATGGTTATCAGAGGAGGATCTTTCAGGAATCTGAGAAGCTGAGAAGATAGCAATGTCAAGCTCAGCAAGCAGCTACCATGGCAGGTGAGATTATAGAAGCAGTCTTCCCTGCATCCCAGAGGCTGTTGCAGCTCAGAGTTTAAATTTACAGCATCAGAAAAGAAAGCAGACAGACACCTGTGCACATGAACACACACACACACACACACACTCTCTCTCTCTCTCTCTCTCTTGCTGTCTCTCTAATGTGCATGTATAGCAAATGTAGACTTGACAATGCTCCAGTCCCCACAGAGATGCTAGTTTCTCCAACTCCTTAGTTCCCTGAACCCCATTTTCCCACATGGCTGTAGGATGTCTTTCAATTTCTACTGAAAAATATTTCTGAGTATTTGTACCTCTTGAATTTGCCCAGGACTAAAGAAAGAAAAGTATATTTTGATGTACAGGAATGCATGGAGCCCTGTGGTTCTTACTCAAATGGAGTGGTATTTTTATGTATATTGGGTGACAAAACATTTGGATTACATGGAAACTAAACATGTCAAAGCATTTTGGAGAAATAGTTTGGTAGCTATTTCCAGATGCAAAAATGCTTCTGTTTCTCAGTCATGTTCTTTGTCCTATTTAAACACAGACCACTAGAGGTAGTAATTAATTGTCTTTTCTTAGGATATTTTATAGATCCTGGAACACAAGACTGTAGCCCTGGGAAGTTCAGATTTTCTCATTTTACCAGAGGAGAGACTGAGGCACAAGCAGAGACCAAGGCATAGCTCCAGGGATGCTGGTGAGTCACCTGCAGACAAGATTATTCAACTGTATAAATGAAATCATGTTTCACCTGCAACGAAAGAAAGCACAGATCACTAGTTTCTGATTTCTTTCTCTTCTTTTATTAGTTTTAAACAGCTAAATGGATCACCTCCCTGCCATTCCTCCATTCTATCTCCCTTCAATTTGGAAACCAATTACATTCCACGGAGGTAGAGATCTGGTGATAGGACTCTTTTTGGGTTTCAGATTTGAATACATTTTTTATAGCTTGCTTATAAAATTCTGAAAGCTAGTCTCCTAGTAGAAAGGCAGATGCTGTCAAGGGCTAAGTGGTTCAGTTAGAGGGACATTCAGACCTCCTCTCTAGCCCTTCTTCTTTTTCTGGCACCCAAAGGCACAGGCCTCTCCTGTCAGCTATGCAGACACCTCATTACTTTCTGGGATCAACACATGGATCTGCTCTGCCGGGTGTCAGACCCAGTGAGTCAGCAAAGCAAAGCAGCTGGGCTGAGACAGTGGACAGCCACCCAGAGCAGAGGCAGGGCCCATGCACCAGCCACCGGGAGAGGGGCTGTGCAGAATCCACATCAGAGGCAGAACCAGGGGCATCATTCTATAGAGGGCTTCTGCTTTTGATATTCTTCTTTGTTGTCTGGTATGATGTTTAATCAGTTGAAGGTTTAATTGGAGGGTGTAAGGGTGAGTCTATTTATTCCTTGTAGTATTTTTCCACCAATTTGAAATAGAAGAATTAGTTCAGACTATGACATTTTGGCTGATGCAACCTTATTTTATTACTTATTTTATTATAGATCAGAGTAAAGGGTTAAGTCATTAAATTCAGGTCAAATTCTAAAAGAAGGATATTACTCAACTCATAAACTATATTATCTTTATCAAGAAAAATGGCTTTTATCAACAGCAATCAAACTCCCTTATCCAAAATAGTAAAACATTGAGACTTCCAATCTGAATGTAATATTTTCCATTTCAAATATGAATAATTATTTGTGCTAAGTAGCTAAATATAACTGGAGACATTAATGGATGAATGATAATAACACAAATAATATGTTTATAACAGTTAGCATTTTTAAGCACATTATTTACCATATTATAGCCACATTGCAGAGAAATTCATTTTTCATGGATGCTACCTCGGTAGCTCCCCTAATTCTGAAAAGATTTTGTTTAATCTTTTTAGCAACTCTAATTAGTTATTATCATCTTCATATGCATTTATTAATTCAGCAGATATTCATTGCAAGTTATATGCCAGACATGATTTTAGGTCCTCGGGATTCAAAAAAGTTGGTTAAGATGTACGTTCCTCCAGCCCTGATGCTTACAATACAGTGAGGCTGGAAACATTGACAGTTGTATGATTCTGTTAGAAATTAAAACAGTGATGAGAAAGACTAATCTCAGGGGAATGGAGATCTTCAGGCAGGATATGAAGAGAAGGCCTCTCTTTCTAGATGATGAGTTTCCAGGTACAAAGAGATGTGAAGATCGTCACAGGTGGGCAAGGTGTTGAGCAGCTCTAGAAGGTGAACGAAGGCCCGTGACCGATGGTGGTGGGGAGCAGGATGGGAAGGAGGTTGATGAGGTCAGCAGGGGCCAGGTTATGTAAAGCCATGTGGGTTGCGGTGGGGAACTGAGACGAGAAAACAGAGACATTGAACGGCATTAAGTCTTCTTTCCAAGGCCACAAAGCTAGCTGGGAATGATGGTGGGCATCTGTAATAACAGCTACTCAGGAGGCTGAGGCAGGAGAACTGCTTGAACCTAGGAGGCAGAGGTTGCAGTGAGCCAAGATCACACCATTACACTCCAGCCTGGGTGACAAGAGTGGAACTCCGTCTCAAAGCAAAACAAACAAAACAGAACTGAACCACAGCTGAGCCGGGTGAGAATTTCTCTCTCTATGTGTATCTCTCTGTCTTATGTATATTTCCTCTATCTCTATCTCTACATCTGTATATTATCTATCTATCTATCTATCTATCTATCTATCTATCTATCTATCTAATCTATCAGCTACTATGTGCCAGGAATTGTAGGCTGAGGAGAGATGGCAATAAACACAATTGCTAGGGTTTCTACTCTCATGGATTTTCAGTAAGTGCAAACTAAACTAGGGAAAAGGGATGTAGAGCAAAAGCGTGCTTTTGTGGATAAAGTACTTTAAACAGAGAGTATCTTTGAGCGGAGGCAGGAATCAAGTGTGGAGGCAGACATCAGCTCTGTGTCTGCAGTTAAGACAGCTTTGTAATTAGCATTTTCTAAATACAGGAAAGTATGCTTTCTTTATTTGGTAGTGTGAAACATGCCATGACTATCTTGAGTGTGTATGTGTGTGTATGTGTGTGTTGATCAAATCCTTTCCCAGACCAGAGACAGCAAGAAAAGGTCAACCTAACTTGTATAAACAAGGAGGATTTGGAGGCTTCAGGTTAATATAGTTTTGCTGGTTTTAGAGAGCCATAAAGTTGGTGTTCATGTAAACAGAGAATACAACCAGACAGAAGTTTGTGTGTGTTTGAGACATGAGTCTTGGGTGTCTACACACCAAAAATCAGTTGTACCTGGAGAAACCATTATGACATTTTCAACAGAAAAGTATTTAGGCTTGGTTAAGATCTGATCCCCACAAAAGATTGAGGAAAAATGGGTGAGTTCAGCAGCAGCCAATAAAAAATCATGGGAAGAAGGAATGCTGGAGTTTAGTTACCTTTGGGGCTGAGCAACTGCATTATATCCCCATAAAAGACTGAAGATTAAGCCATATTTCTCTCTCTGTGCATTGTATTCTTTCTTTTTCCTTTTTCCCAACAGCATTTTTGTTGCTTGAAAAGAAATAACAGAGAGCAGAATTTTGAATATGGTTAGGATTAGCTATTATAGTATAAGGTAAGTGGGAAAAAAACTCCTTGTCATGTTGAGTTTTTGGAATGTCTAGACATGAATGAAAAATAAAAGGTATCATTGATTGTTTTTGTTTTAATGAGTATAAAGTGAATTGGGCAATTCACAGGCCAATTCCAACCATTGTGGGCTTCCTGATGAAGGTCCAAGATATTTCAAAGAGTACTAAGTGATTTATTGGGTCTTACGCAATTATTATTCCAGGGAGAAAGATGCCGTGTCCTTGGCTTATGGGTCTGGAACCTACTCATGCATCTGTCTACTCAGGCTTCTGTCTACGCCTCTAAGAAGATTTTATGGAACTCTGTGAATGACACAAAGATGAATCAGGTATGCTGTCTCTTCCCAAAAAGCTTACAGCACAGCCACAGATGAATTATTATTATTATTATGTATATTATTATATATACATAATATATATACATATATACATATATATACATATACATATATACACATATATATACATATACATATATATACATATACATATACATATATATATACATATATACATATACATATACACGTATATATACACATATATATACATAATATACATATTATATATATTATTATTATGTATATTATGTATAATTCTCCCATAGAGAATTATTATTATTATTATCATTATGAGACGGAGTCTAGCTCTGTCATCAGGCTAAAGTGCAGTGGTGCGATCTCAGCTCACTGCAACCTCTGCCTCCCAAGTTTTAGCGATTCTCCTGCCTCAGCCTCCCGAGTAGCTGGGATTACAGGCACATGCCACCAAAAACACACAAAAAAATAATTTTTGCATTTTTAGTAGAGATGGGGTTTCACCATGTTGGTCAGGTTGGTCTTGATCTCCTGACCTCATGATCCATTCACCTCGGCCCCCCAAAGTGCTGGGATTATAGGCATGAGCCACCGTACCCGGCTGAGAATTATTTTTTAAAAATAGGGCAAGTGGAGGATGGTGGCAAGGGTTAGATGTTTTGGGATTGGAAGAAATGATCCCAAATTGGATTAGAGTGCTTAGCAACAGTTTCTCAAAAATGCTAATGATTATGCTCATCATAGAGAAGAAGAGTGTGTGGAAGTTGTGTAGGCACAAAAGGAAGAGATTTTCTAAGAGGGATTAGTACAAGTCTGGGCAGAGGCACAAAGGGTTGGAAGAGTAAGACTCACTCAGGGAATTGCAGAAAGTTGGCACAACTGGAGTCCAGACTGCATGTTTGATCAGGTAGATGGGTAGGAATGGAGAAGGAAAGAATGGCAAAGAGTGAGACTCAGAAGTATTTGGGACAAAGTTATGAGAGACCTGGGGGACACTATAATGAACTTGGATTTGATGCTAGTAGCTCTGAGGAACCATGTATGTAATTTAAATTGAAGGTGCTCACTAAGATCACGGAAGTTGCACTGGGCTCCTGTGGGATAAGTGGAATTACATGGCAATTTTTTGCAATAATTATGGCAGGAGAGTGAGGCCCACAGTAAATTATCTGGATTGTGAGAAGCCACTTAATTCTTTGTATGTTGGTCTTTAAGGTGTAAGCAGCCCTTTCATGGACCTTTTGTAGATCCAGTGAATGACCTCAACATGAAACCTTAGATAATTTTGAAAGAAAAGGGGGAAAAAAAAACTCTTCAATGATGAAAAGATCTCCATTATAGTTCCAAGCTATGTGTAATTTTTTATTATGTATCAATTACTCTGGAAACATGGCTGTTATGTGACATTGTTTCTCATTCATGAAGGGAACACTTCTGTTTTGAATCCCCAACAGTGCCTGGTGTGGTGCCTGAGACAGAGGAGATGCTTAGAAAATGTGCAAGGCATTGGTTTGCTAATGGTCCAAACCAAGCTGTGTTTGAACCCATTGGAACATTTACTGAACCATGTTGTTAAATATAAGGAATGCCAGTAACAACAACAGAGTAAGTCAGTAAAGACAATAGAGCAGTGGCTTAATAGCTATCATCTACTGAAGACCTGCTCTACGCCAGGCAGTCACAGGCTCTTTATACATCACTTCACTAAATCCTTACCATCCCCTCACTGTGTCTGTTTCATTATCTCCTTTTACAGTTAGGTTAACTGTGTTTACTCAACACTCTCAAGGTCACACAGATACAGAGTAGAAAAGCAGGATGTGAGCCTAGGACTAAAGGCAGAGAAATTCTATGCCTTTTCTCTCCTACTGCTGTTTCCACATATCAGCAGGTACTTGCTGTGAAAGGAGAAGCACATTTGATCTCCTGGTTCCAGAGAAGAGAGAGTAAACTGGAGACTCTCCTCTGAGGGGAAGAGGAGAACTTTGGCAGGACTTTATGACCATCAGGGAGAACAGAACTAACTTTTCTGTAAGGCTGTGGCCACCTATCCCTGAAAATGAGACGCTGGTGTAGAACATGGACAGCCATCTCTTAGAGGCTCTGCAACATAATTTCTATTCTGGCTGGAAAACTTAAATACATTCGCTTTATCTTTACGATCTTGAGATATTCTTTGGATAGTAACAACAGCTCCTGACATCTGGATATTATTTCATTTTAGACAAAACACTTGCATGGAGCATCTTATGTGATCCCAAGTGGCATTCTTTTTAGGATAAGGTAGCTGTTGCCAGAGAAGCAGCATGAGTTGTCCAAGGATACACAGGGTGAATGAAAGACCTGGCAGTGGGACCTGGGTCCAATAATTTCAAGACCAATGCATGTTGTCTACTGGAATGAAGCAAAAATATGGGTCTATAGGACAGTATTACGCAGAATGAGTGGTTTCTTTCTATTATTAGCATGAACCATACACTGAAGCTATTTCTGAGACAGGCATCGTTTTCTAAGTGGGCCAATGTTCCTGAGGCACAGACTTCCTTCTGGGAACAAAGCATCCTTTAGGATCTTCCTTAATCATCCTCATCAGTGTAATATGTTGCTTCCTGTCCAACTCTGCCCCATTTCCGTAGGCAATTTATCTGTATCCAGAGACACCAGAGATCTGTTTCTTCAAATGTTTCATACCTAGGTTATTCTTCCTGACATGTGAGCCCCGGGCACAAGTCTAAGGCTCCCACTTATACAGCCCAGAGGGCGTGAGCCCTGCTTTCCACAGTCAGGTCAGGAGCACACTGACTCCTGACTGCGGAAAGTTTGCCTGTGTGCTAAGTGTAAGCAGATGTCCCCAGCTGCCGGATCCTGTGGCCATATGAAACTAATCACCCACTCTACACAAACATGCATCATCAGGCTGAAAGCTGAAGGTGCAATGAACTCACCCTGCTTCCCATAGGACAATGGGTGAGGAGAGGCTGTGGGGAGTCTGGTCAGAGCAGTCCATCTAAGGGCAAAATTTGCGTGGTTTAAGGAGATGAAGGTGATGAGGTGAGGCCAAAGGAAGTGCAGCTCAGAGTTAGGATAGACACTGGTTCAACATCATCTGAGCACTTTCAACCCTGTATACATGGGGGAACTAATTTTGGGGGTGGAAGTGATTTCCTCATGATATCATAGCAATCTAGTGATTCCCTCTGGGTTTTATCAAAGATCAGAATGCTCAGGCCAGTACTCATTCCATGATGTAAGGTTGCCCATGTCACTGGCTTTCTGTGGAGCCCTTGCATCTCTTGTGTTTTAAATCCTGGCAGTTTTGGAGTGACTTTTCTAAGTCATGTAAACTTTTCTAGAGAACAAAAATGATAATACCATAGGTTAGCCTAGATGTTTTATGTACTTAATTATATTAATAACCCTAACATACCATGAAGTAGGTCTTCTATTTTAAAGAATAAGAAGCTGATATTCAGAAATGGAAAGAGGGTTACCTAAGGACACTGCTTTTAGATGCCACAGCCTGAGTTCACATCAACACAGGCTCCAAAGACATAGTTTAAAGAATCAATGAAGTTATACTGAGACATCTGATTAACAACACAAGATGACTGAGTGAATAATATTATTTGTTCACTTAAAAGAATTTACTGAGCATTTATTATGCGTATGGCAGTATATGTGGTTTCAAAGTTGAGCATAACACTATTCAATTTTTTTTAAGAAAATAGTGTATTGATGGAGTCAGAAATACAAACAAATCCCTCATTTATGTTGAAGCAACTGTTAAATGGATGATTGATCAGGTATAATTGGAATCGAGTAAAAGGAGTACATCTGTTTCTCCAAAGGGTAAGAGAAGATTTGTCAGAAGAGGTATCCTTAGGGTAACCCTCTTTCCATTTCTGGTTGTCTGTTTTCTATCAAACAGGTGGGGATGGAATTCAAAGCAGAAGTTGACAGTACGTTTAGAGCTGTGAAAACAGAACAAATTATGGAATTGTGGGATACTTAGGGAAATACAGATAACTAGGTATTATTAATCTGTTAAAATATAAGCAGGGGAGGTGAAAAGATGATATTAAATAGACAGGTTATGAGGACCTTAAAGGTTTTACTAAGGGAGTTAGAATTGTTCTTTGAGGGCAATTGGGAACCATGGATGAGTTTTAAACAAAAAATGTAGGATTGACATATTGTTTAGGATTGGGTTTGATTGCTAGTAATGTAAAACTCTAAATACTGGCCTAACAACAGTAGGAGTTTATTTTTCATGTAAAAGTCTGGTGTTACGTGGTCAAAGATTAATATGGTGACTCTGTTTAGGAATTCAAGAATTGTTCAACCATCCCTGTATGTGACCTTCAAACTCACATTCTAAACCTATAATCATGGCAACGAGGTGGAAACAATGGTAAATGAGAAGAGAGTTACATAGAGGCACCAGTGTTCTTTTAAGGAAGGTCCTCAGAAGCTTGCATAAGATACTTCTGTTTTTATCTTATACTTCAGAACTTAGTTACATGTCCACACTCAGCTGCATTAAAGGTTGGGAAATACAGTCTTTACTCTGGATGATCAAGAGCCCATATAAAAGTAAGGATTTGTGGTTTTCTGATAGGACTGAAGAATGGATATTGAGGCAAGTTATCAGTAAATATTTTTATATCAAAGAGATCACTTTCATAGCTCTGTGGGAGACAGACAAAGATACAGGGAAGATTCTGAAGATATAAGACTGAGGCTGGTGATAACCATGAAGCTGGGGAATGCTTTCCCCTTCAAATTACCTAGGCTTTGTCCAATTAAGGAAATTACTCTCTAAGAGTTATTTATTTCCTACTGAGTCAGAGGTAGATATATGTCTCCTTCAGCAAATGAGTCATACCCAAGGTTGGTAAACTTGTTTAGATATGCAAAATGAACCACAGTATGAACCTGGTTTGGGCTGTATCCTTCACTGACTTAAGAGTATGCTCATCAAATAGCCGTATCAGATTTTTTATTCTGATCATCTATAGAGCTAAGATAAGTAAGAGTAACTTTCCATCCATTTCATTCTGGTTAGCGGAGTTAACATGTTTTGTCTGTTAAATATTCATGGAGTTAGGATAAGAACATGAGTTTTAGGACCAAGAGAAATGTGAATGAAAAACTCAGCTATGGTACTAATCCCGGGTTGTCTGATTTCTGAGTTAGCACCATTCATCACCACATCATATGACATCCTCTGGCTCTTGGTTTACTTCTGACTCTTCCTTAAACTGTTCATTTTTAAAAAAATGGGGAAAGCTACATCAGTATTATTGAGTATCCCTAAGAAGTGGAGGCAGAAGAGTGGACTTGAAGATAGGAGAATTTATTCTTGGGCACTAAGTGTGCTCAGCTGGCTATGTCTACCTACATACCTCCTTTTTAAGATTCATCTCCTGGCCCAACAAGTATGTCCACGGCCCTATAAAGGAAATAATCCAGCATGTGTCCAATATTGGTTTACGCAGTCCTCATCAGCTTCGAGCCATCTGTGCTCACTTTATATCTCACTTTTTCTTCCAATATCCCTATATCCCCTCTTTTTCAGAGTCCTTACTTCTCCATTTTACTCACTTTCTCTTCATTCTATTACATGGCTTCATTCTTGTCTACAGTGTTCCTAGGAATATGAAAGAGTAGGGATTTTGTCTGAAAACTCCAAGACTCCAAGGTTGAGATATACGGTTCAATAACAGAGATGCTGAAATCAAACTGGTATGAATTTACATCTTTCTCTCACTACTATCAATTCTGGTCCTTAAGTGAATCGTGTAGCTTTTTCAAGTTTCCTTATCTGTAAGAAGGGGGATAAAAATAATTCCTATTTTCTATGTTACTGTCAGAATTTAATGAGTTAACACAGATGTATATAATATATATTATACATACATAAACATTTTGGTATAGTGTTTGGTATATAGTTAAATGCAAAATAAATATTAGCTATTGATATTAATTTTGGGATTGGAGGTCAAGAAGTAAAGTTGGAAAGTAGGGAGGCTCCATTGTGAAGACTGACTTAATGATTAAGAAGCTGGATTTTGGGCAAAAAAAAAAAAAAAAAAAAAAAAAAAAAAGGGGGTTTTGACCGGATGGGTGTTGAATTTTTTTTTTTTTTTTTTTTTTGTTTTTTTTTTTTTTTTTTGGG
>CAUYLG010012697.1:0-21968 GCA_963573385.1 Cacajao melanocephalus | reverse complement strand
CAGGCAGAGATTTATACAGTCAGGGGAAAGGGTGGAAAGATCTATGTGCACTTGAAGATACGATGATAGTCTCCTTTTACTGCAGACATCGGCTCACACTATGCCAGCAAGATTTGGAAACAGACTTTACTCCTTCCCAGATTCCCTGCCTTTGGCAGCCTGGCACTACTTCTCCTTGCCTTGCCACTTCTAAAATTTACTTTTCATGGAAGATTTTCATCAGCCAGGACTCTAAGCCACCACTTGAGTCACTGTTTAACTGACATTTGCTCCATGTGATATACATTGCACATGTTAAACTTCTCTTGTTAATCTGTCTTGTTACACACGTTTGTCCCAGTCACAAACTTATGAGGGTGAAGAAGATTATGCTTTTTCTCTTTTAGGGGAGAAGAAATCTTTTGTTAGGTAAAAAGCATACATTTAAAGGCATAATTGATTACCACTAAAAGAGCATGTTGATTTGGGAGATGACATACATTATTCTTGGCTTTTTTATTCCATTTTAATGACTGCAAAGTTGAATGTACCAATCTCAGGAGTGCGCCTTAATGGATTTCTTGGGTCCTTGAAATGGTCAGTTTCAAGTGGGGCCCAAAGAAATAAAGTAGTAAGATCTATGCTGTATTACAAAACTCAGGCCATATTAACAAATCAGAGGTATCAAGGGCAGATAAACTTTTTTTTTTTTGGTCTTTGGTAAGCCCTAGGAGACTTGGCAGCACATATCTCTAAGGTTCTGAGCAAGATTATACCATCTACAACAGAAAAGCAGTCCCTGGGGTGCTACTGGGTCCTTGCAAAATTGGAGTATTGATTACAGATTATTGGAAGCCTGGAGCTACCAGGCAAGGACTTGGTCACATCCATTCAGCCATGAAGCTGGGTGACTGCTGCAGATTTTGACCTTGTCATGCTAACTGACCACTTGAGAGCACCCAAGCAAGTCTGGAGGGCATGTTATTTCTTTTAATCTCCAAGGTGGAGAGAGGTGGGGAATAGATGAAATGGAAATCTGTTCTCCCCATCATGTGGAGCTCAGCTAGATTTCATAGCTATCTGGGATTTAGAGTTGTTTATCTCCACATCTACCCGTCACTAAAAACCAAGTTTCTAGGGTGTTATCTTCCTACAACAGATCTAAGTGGTATTGCCCTTGAGAACTCACGCTTATCCTTCAATAGCAAGCCCCTCCTATAGTCAACCTTCCTGTCCTGAAAGCATCAAACTGCTTAGAGGCAGGATACATCTCCACCATTCCAACTCTAGCAGAAGATCATTTGTAGTTTGGTGGCTTGAGCTGCAGTTTTCTAACATGGCACATCAAGGATATCAACGCAATACTTAGAGACATCAATGTCTCGTTAGATGCCCCTCTATACAGAGAATTAACAGGCTAGAAAGTGGTCCTAAAGGAAGAAGAAAAGTACATATAAGTGCCTATTTACAACAAGAAGTAAATTCAAGTAGTCCTATCCCTTTACAGCTCTTCTAGTCACTGAAAGCAGTCAAGAAAGTTATTTGTATTTCCATTTGACCAGCCATCCCATTACTGGGTATATACCCAAAAGATTATAAATTCTGCTATCAAGACACATGCACATGTGTTTATTGCAGCACTATTAATAGCAAAGACTTGGAACCAACCCAAAAGCCCATCAATGATAGACTGGATAGAGAAAATGCGACACATGTACACCACGGAATACTCTGCAACCATAAAAAGGATGTGTTCATGTCCTTTGCAGGGATGTGGATGAAGCTGGAAACCATTCTCAGCAAGCTAACACAGGAACTAACACAGGAAGAGAAAACCAAACACCACATGTTCTCACTCCTAAGTGGGACTAGAACAATGAAAACATGGGCACAGGGAGGGCAATATCACATACTGGGGCCTGTCGGAGGGTAGGGGCAAGGGGAGGAATAGCATTAGGATAATTACCTAATGTAGATGACAGGTTGATTGGTGAAGTCACCAAAGCACATGTACACCTATGTAACAAAACCTGCATGTTCTGCCAATGTATCCCAGAACTTGAAGTATGAAAAACTGATAGGGGTATGTATAGGCATCTTTAAAGGTGGCACCAGACCCTAGATTCCAGACCCTAGTATAAAATGTGGGCCTTTAACACAGGGCAGGCTGATTAAGGCAAGTGTGACAGGCTCTATTTATGACCAACTTGGACTTGTTCTACCTACAGGCTATATTGTGATTTATTTAAAAGAAGAATATTTAGTATTTTGTTTTTCTAAGCTATACGTACAACTTAATAGCTTTCTTATATTCGGTCTTTTAAAACTCAAGTGATAAAGTTAATCAACTGAGAACAAGCCTGCTAGTGGTGGATACTGCCTTTCAAACAACCTACCCACTTTTGCGTGTGGTGAGGCCAATTATGAATCTATGTTTGCAGAAATTATAACAGAAAATTGTGACAGTGAAATATCTGGCTTGACTCCATGCTGCTAACCTGCACACTGTCCTTATTCATTGCTGTACATAGGCTGAATTTTGGGAGGAATTAAGAGTTGGAACAAAGATGCTAAAAACCCTTGCCCAAAACAAACCCTTCCTGCCTGGGCACTTGACTGCTTTTGCAAGACTAACACATTAGCTACAAAATTAAAAGCTGGGGTTTACCACTCATGCAGCTGGAGGCTGCAAGATTCTGAACCTCCCCAAATTTCTCCCATGTTTAACGTCACTGTAATAAAAGCTAAGATTAGTGCTTATTTTGCAGACCCTATACTCGATGGATCAGCCTGCACCACCCAAACGGAAAAACTTGCTCATTCTATCTTGTGCCTCTCACCCCACCCAGGAACCTATTCAGTGTCAAGAGGGCAATGTTGACTTTGATTTTATCTCCAACCCAACCAATCCTCCTTTCCCAAGTCCCTACCCACCAAGTTATCCTTAAAATCCTTAACCCAAAATTCTCAGGGCAACCGATTTGATTAGTGGCTGTCTCTCACACAGAGAAGCTGGCCTGGTGTTAAGTTTTTTATTGCAATGCCATTGTCCTGGTGTGTAGGTTGCTTGTGCAGTGGGTAGGAATAATCTGTTGGGCGATTACAATCACTGCATACCCTAACATGAAACACAAGCACTCTAGTAAGATGATCATACTCCACTTTAGTTTTTTTTGTCTGTTCTTATGCAGCTGAGGATTTGTTGTAGTTTGAAGTAGAGGCCCCAGGCCCATGGTTCTCTTTTTACTGAGTTTAATCTACATACTGTGAAGTTCACTTTCATATATTCACAAGGCTGTACAACCCCAACACCTGATTTTTGGACGTTTTGATCTATCTTCAAGTTGATTGACTTCATCTTTAAGTTCACTGATTCTCCTCTATCAAGTCTCTTGAACCTCTCTAGTCAAGTTGATTTCACAGGTTATTGGGAACAGGTGGTGTTTGGTTACTTAAGTTCTTTAGTGATTTGTGAGATTTTCATGCATCCATTACCCTAGCAGTATACACTGCACCCCATTTGAAGTTTTATCCTTCACCCCTTCCCACCCTTTCCTTGAGTCCCCAAAGTCCACTGGGTTATTCTCCTTGTGGCTTTCTGTGCCTCATGCAATGGAACTCTGGCCAGCCTCCTTTGGATGCTTAATAGCTAAAGACCATCTTTTTCTGAGCTGCTTGCAGCTAGCCATAGCCATATGACTAGGCACTGGTTAATATAGC
This sequence comes from Cacajao melanocephalus, assembly GCA_963573385.1. Taxonomy (NCBI): domain Eukaryota; kingdom Metazoa; phylum Chordata; class Mammalia; order Primates; family Pitheciidae; genus Cacajao; species Cacajao melanocephalus. Next base: position 18,269 of record CAUYLG010012697.1, on the reverse strand, counting down.
TCTGACTGCAGGTTGAGTCATTCCCTACGTGTACACTTTTCCTTTCTTCCCTCCTGATTCGGTAGACTTGTAACAGATAAAAGCCAGAGAAGTTACCTTGGCCCATTAAGGTAGAAAACTTCTGGATCAATACCTCGCATCCTCTGTATCAGATTGAATTGCTCATGCTCTGACTGTTAGAGAAAAGCAAGTTCTCCTAAGGTGCTATATGTTTGTCTATTAGTATACCAACTATTAACATACCATCTTGGATGCTATAAAGAGTGTCTTCCAAGAACTGAGGAAAGCTTGAAGACCTCTCACTCACCTCCAGAGGAGAAACAGCCAGCCTCCTAAGAGCTGGTACTGATGTTCTGCTCGAGTTTGGGTGATAGCTCTTTGTAATGAAATTAGTTGGGTGGACACTTTTGAGACTCAATGTTCCTCAGAAGAACCATCCAAAGTTCATTGTGAGGAGTCCCAAGAAATACAACCAGCACTGGGACACAAACACATGTTAGAACCAGCAGACATAAGTCCCAAGTAGCCCGTTATACTCCACACCTCTACAGTTGGGTGCATGCCTCTCCTACCAGAACCTGAATGAAATGTCATCCACAGGATAAGCTGTCTTGTTTAGCCGTATGAGACTTGGAGTCCTACAATAGACACCTGACAGTAATCACTTCAACATACCCAAAGAATGACCCTTATGGCAATGCACCTGACAGCAACAACCTAAGTGTTGTCATGTGGACATTGCCGGGGGAGGGTGCTAAGTGAAAGTGCTGTATATGAATTGCATGCTTTTTTCAAGAAGCAGTGGGAGCTCTGTCGAGTCTCCTGCCACTAGACCTCTTAATAAGCTTCCCCCAGGTATGCCCTACATATTTGCAGGAGCTAAGAACATCCTCTAAGTGCCAAGACAATGGGATCAGGGTAGGGGAAGTCTGGGAGAAATCACCGGCTGAACATCCACATCTATGTGGAGTCCAATGTGAGTATAGGAATGCCCCCACAAAATGCTGAATGGTCTGAAAGCTGTTGTAGGGGATGGATCCAAATGAAAGATACCTTCGCTGTGGAAGTCATGGTTGACTGGATGTTCCTGACTGCACTTCAAGTAGCCACCGAGGTGGAGATTCTAGCACAGCCAAGGGCGTATCAGTTACAAAGTTAACTAGAAATATGCCAGGTGAACTCAAGCTGAAATGCAGTCTGTTCCCACAGACAGGAACAGCGTAACAGAATGGAGATCCCAGTTTGGTGGGTAAACCATTTGAAGGGCCACTGACTGCCATATCGATGAGTCAGAGCTATCAAGTTGTCCTAAGACCCTAAGTCCTCAGGACCCCATGGAGACCTCTGGGGAGAAGAGTGAAGACTGGGATGAATCCATAGAAGTTTTCCATCTTCTCTGTCCATCTGGTTGTCACCAAAATAAAAGTGGACCAAGTGTACTCATGTAAGGTAGCACTGCAAGACTAGCCTGCACCTGCAAAGTGGCAGCACACCAGTGTGGAGCTGCACTACTGTGGAACCAAAGCTGGCAAAGAGATTCAGGCTGAAGGGCAGAGTCAGTCATGGGGTGGTATCTATGAAACATGGAGACAGAAGGTATTGTACTCTGGAGTTGCACAATGGCATCCATCACAAACTACGTGGCCCCGAGTGAGTCATCTCTATTTTAGTCAAGTCTAATAGATGTCACCATGGTTTGCTCAGTAGGGCAAACTTATCCCACTGCATGCTTCTTTAGAGTTTTGCCTGTTTTTCCAACCCCATCACCACCATTTAAGAGATTAAGGTAGGTCAAGTGACTCTTTTAAGTACTGTTTATACCTCTAAATAGCAGTTTGGTAATTAATACCACTAAAGTTGAAGACAGCCGACTGAATTCTAAGCAGAGTTGACCTTTGTACATCTTTCACTGAGCATCAGTGGTACCTCTCTATTTTGCTTTAACTATCTTGCCAGGAATTTGAATCAGTCTTTCATAGCCTTCCAAGCTGTACAGGTGAGTCCATCATTATATTTGGCCACACGTCCACTGCGTTCATGCCTATCTTACTTAGGATCTACATCAATCCTGAGGAGTTTTAACACTGCTATTTTAGTGCCCAAGATTGGTATTTTACTTCCCAAGATACGGAAGTAAAAAGCATTTGTCTAAGGTCTTGAAAAGTATTCTGGTCCAACAATAGGAATTCCTTCCTTAAACTATCAGAAAGTGTGAAAAGAGGAAGATATAGAAACTTCTGTGGTTGCTAACCAATCTGTCACTCTACACCTTAATCCTTTATCCATTTGGTAGCAATGCTTTTCTTTACAATACATATTACATAGAAGAATAATCTCTGGCTTGTTATAACACAAGGGTAGATCAATTGAACAGGTTAGAGGTTAAATACAGTATATAAGTAGACTAACCACACGAAAGTACAGGAGGTTATCTTGCCTTTCTGGTAGGAATAGCTCATGTTCACAAGCATCATTGGGCCAAGGATGTATTTTCAATTTCTATCCTTCAAGCTGTCTGAGTCAGCTGGCGCCCAAGGCTTCAGAGCCAGCAGGGACTCAGATCTGTCCGAGTTTGCTCTGTGTCACATAACATTGTTTTCTGTTCTGAGTTTGTTCTGTCAGTTAACATTGTTTTTGTATCATGAATTCATCTTGGATTCATAAAATTGTCTTGATTTTGACTCAAAGTTCTGTCCCAGCAAATATTCCAATAGGGCTATCAACTGAGTTAAACATCAGAACAGTTTTGTCAAATCCAAGATGTTTGGATTCTAAAATTGAAACTGCACTTTGCTTCTAGGATAGTGTAGTGGTATTCCAGCTGACTAGAATCACCTTTGGAACACATCAAGGAGGTGGCAACCTCTGTCCTACAGGGAAACCTCTTTCCCTTAAGTTCTTTGAAGAGATAATCCATGAGTTAAGACCACCTCTTGGCTTCAATCATCCCTATACCTTAATGCTCAGAGCACCTAGGCTGATGTATTCGAAGAGGCCCCAAGGATCTTCACAAATCCGGAGGAATCAGTACCCACTTGCTGAGTATTCAAGTGAGCAGAGTGATCCCATGGTGGGCCACTTATGTTCATGTTCCGACGGCCTGCCGTTCAGCATGTTCCAGGATATCCCATTTTGAGAACACTCCCCTGCATTTGCCCCTGCTAATGTTGGGATTGTACCTTGTTCTGAAGAGTTCTTGCCCTCTTCCACAGTTGAACTATGACTACTCCAGTTTGAAGTCTGGATGATTCTCTGCCCCAGTAGAGAAAATTTACTATGGTATTTTCCCTCCCCATGACTTTACTTCTTGTAAAGGCAGACCTAAGAATTGACCTTCAATGGTTTATGCCAACAGATGAACAGTATAACAGTTACTCTGTACATTCTTGCTTTGTACAATTCTTGTATCAAATTATTTGAACTTCATAGAAGACAAGTTTCTAAACAAAGCTTGCTGTTAGGAATAGCAACTAAACTACCAAGACAGATGCTGGTAGAAAGCTCCAGAGAACTTTCACGGACCACGTTCAAGTTGTTCTGTGAAAGCTCAGTGATTCAAGAAATGCATATTCCTGCAGGCTTGATTCTAGTTACTAACAGTAATCTTAAATCCAGGGCTTCGTTACATGTCTATGAAACAGCCAGTGGCTAGCCCAGGAGGCTAACGAGGATGTGTTACTTTGTACTACTTGAGTACCCAGGATTAAAGTCAGGTAGAAGTTTTAATCAACAGGGTCAGGTCACAACATAGAATGAAACATCTCTGCAATGAAGAGACAGATTTCCCAGAAGAACTGTAGAACATAAGCAGGAACTAGAATGCTTCTGAAAAGACTGAAGCTATACAAAAAGGTTGATGATGAGTACCTTTGTGTAGCTCAGCAAGGGTTCCTAGAACTACTGACACTGCTGAGATGCCTCCCTGATGCTTGCACCTAGTAGTGGTCTTTGGTAAGTGAGGATTATCAGTACTGATAAAGGAATTAGACTGAAAAGTGATTACGGTAGCATGAACAATGAGATCAGAGAAACTACCACCTGATCGTATTTCTCTGGAGCATCCGTCCTTTGACTAAGCCAGCAAAAAGCACTAGTGTGGGTCACTTGCTTCTCTGAGAAGCCTCGTTGTGGCCATCCTATGTGGGCCAGAGCCGATAGGAGATGCTGCCATGGAATGGCATTCCCTGGTGTCAGTGGGGATAGGAGTGTAGAACAGGCACAAAGGGATTACACTTAACTAAGGCATGGCAACCATAGCAGGTAGCCAGGCAGAATGGCCTTGACCCACAGGAAGCCAGCAATAGTTGTTCAACCATCATGTGCCTAGGGGTGAGATAGATGGGCAGGTAGAGATAGTTTAGTCAGTATAATCAGATCAAGAACAGGTGAGAAAGTGACATACTGCACCAGTCAGTCATGATCCTTACAGCTTTTGAGGTCAGCTTGGCTAGGTTTGCAGTCTAATCAAGTGCTTCCAAATATAATCTAGGTATGGTGTGAAGGTATATGGAGATGAAAGTAAAGCCTAGAGTCGTGACTTTGACTTAGTCCCCTGCTGATTATCTAGGAGAGTCTTATTTCATCAGTTGAAAATTCCTTTCTCCTCAGTGACCCTCCTTTTTTGTCTAAGATAGCCCGGCCCCATATCTTAGTTCCTGATTACCTGTGATCCCTCTTTTCTTGACTGGTAGACTGAATTTTGGACTTGCATCAGCCTCCACAATCACATGGGATGCACGTACTGAAACTAAAGGAACTGGCCTATGGAGGTATATGTCCTGCAGCTCCCGATTCTTTGGTTGAACCCTGCCTGATACAATCCCTCACCAAATTTTCATGTTTAAATGAGACTCAGTCCAAGGATTGAAGGAGCTACATGCAGTTCCCTTGAAGGGAGTATTCCCTTGAATATTGTGTATCTGCTAATGACAGCCCTGTGGTGTCACAGCAGATACACAGTATTTCCACCCCTCCCATGGAAACATATGCCCATTTACCTCAGTAAAAGGGGGAGAGGAACATTCATACCTGTGATAGGGACCTCCAGCCAGCTCAGTCCTCAGAATTGGGAGGGGTGTGTGAAGACTAACTGACAAAATGAAACCAATGTTATCTTCTTATGGTTCCAATGGGTCTCCAGACCACCTCTGGACCCTTTCCCAATCCAATTAGTCAGGACAGAAACACAGTAACTCATCTAACTTTGACATGTTCCCTGACCCATGGGGGAAAATGCTATCATGGCAGGAAAGGCCAATTAGAGTTTCCTCAAAAACTGCCTCCCACATAGCCAAGAGTGAAGTCAGAAGCTAAAACACCGTCTTCAAAGTGGTAGTGCCAGGGATGGGGGCTTCGTATCACCTGCTTGATTCACAAGGATGGCTCCCAAGAGAATGAGGCAAGTCTTGGCATTTGTTGAACTACCGTAAGCTCAACGTGGTAGCTTAGTCATACCTGCCATGCTAGAGGTGGTGTCTGCTACTAAGCAGCAGCTGCCTTGGGCCCTTTGAATCTATTGCCCTGGCCAACTGTTTCACCCCATTTGGGAGGCTGAAAGCCATTCGCATTCACCACAAATAAAGCAGCAATACTTTCACCATCATACTCCCGGGTTCTGGAAGTTTCTCCTGCTCTGCCAGTTGTTTAAAGTGACTTTTATAGTCTGGAGATTATGAAGATCACACTAGTCTACCGTATCAATGGCAAAATGTTCAACCTTATGAGCAAGAAGTGACTGATGCCTTTTAGCAGCAGGTCCAGGATTCAATCTGAGCCTCCCTGTAGTTTAGGCACTGTGACTCCACAACCCAGTGGCGCTGGAGGTATTTTGTGGCTGGTAGACATCCTAAAGAGGTCTGAAACAGGTTCTACAGAGAACTGATCTGTTTAGTTCCTACCTTATTCCCAAGACCCTAATAAGGTGATGTGTCAGGTATTACATGACCATGTAACTAGAGCTACCACTTTGTGCATACTATTTCAGACCCAAGGCTGGGAACCCTCAGGAATTCATTCCACAATGGAAGTGAGTTCCACAGACCCAGAGCCCCACATCATCTACAATAACTTTCCTTCACACACCTATACCTTGTGTTTTCTTCTGTCAGCTGGAAGGACTGTAGTTCAAGATAGTCGGCTGGGTATGATATTAACGTGTGAGCCAGAGATGGACTGCTACTGCAGTGCCGCCTCATTCATGACCCTGAAAGTGGTGAGAGGGTGTCCTTGCAGCGAGTACGGACTCAAGCATTGTACTTGATCACTTGCTTGGTGGAGAAATACACAATATCGATACTGGGACAATGACTAGTGGCTTATCAGATGAAGAACATGATTATAAAAACCAGAGGTAAGAATGCCTGGGAGAAAGTGGATAAACCTATGGGAGCTGGTAGCGTGCAGATCTTGTTCCTTCATGCTTTTGAAGCTCAGAATCTTATTGAATATTAATCTTGTGCTTGGCCTGGTCCCTGCAGTCCCCCTGGAAGCAGTGAACAGACATTTGATACTGAACTAGATATCCAGGTTAGGCAACAGGGGAGCTGAAGCTTGAACACAAGTGTCATTCGCAGCAGACTTACAGTATGCTCCCTACAAGTCATTGTTACCTTTGGATTGCAGCTTCAAAGTTTAGCTTTATGCATAGGCATACATATTAACTTTAGATTTGAGGTACCTAATATGCAAGTCATGTAGGTCCCATGTCACAGGGTTTGTTGTACGTATTTCACTGAGGTACTAAACCTAGTACCTAGTTTTCTCTTCTCCCATCCTCCACCCTCAAGGAAGCCCCAGTGTCTGCTATTCCCTCTGTGTTCATGAATTATTTAGCTCTCATTTTAAGTAAAATGGTAGCAAAACTGCAAAATGCAAGAGGGTCAGTGGACTTTGTGTAAAGTGTAGAACACAATCAAAAGTAGAAAGATAACTTGGATGTCAATATATCAAATGAGATACTCTCTAGAGTAAACATTAGAGTAAGGTAAAGCAACAATACTGAAGTCTGACTTAAGTCAAAGGAGAGGCAAAATAACAGTAGCCAAGGGATCGGACACTCGGCCATCTCTATAGAAACATATAGGCTATGACAAAGTAGGCTGAGAAATGAGAGCCCCTATAGCCATGGCCTCCCAGATCATTCCTGCCAGAGGCCTTAACTTTGAGAGCCAGCCATATAAATCCCCTTTCCCACTGTTGCACACTCATTTTAGAATAAAAGTATCAGTTACTCAACAGCTACACAGTTTAGCGGCAAAGATGGAACACTTGGAACCAACATGGAAGAGAGAGATGCTGCCAAGCCTTGAGGACAGCTTATGCTCGAGTCATGGGGCTATGCAGGGGGGAGCCTCAAACCACACCTGGAACTGAAGCCAAACAATCTAAGCAGGGGAGGGAGTTCAGGGCCATCAGTCAATAGTTACTGATGGATTTGGCAGTATGCCCAGCTTCCTACTAGTTACCATTGAAGTCTCATGGCCCAGAGATACTTTAATAGGTCCGAGTCTCAGCTTCTGGAAGAGCTTAAATAACTCATCCAAGACAATAAATGTGGCAGGATCCAGGCCAAAGCTACATCTGGACCCAAAGCTTGCGATCTGAGCATTTTGGCCATATGGCCCGTCACACACTTCCCTGCCACTGAGGTTCTATTATGGAAAGCCTAGAAGCCAAGTTTTGTCATGAGTGGCTTCTCTGTAGAGGTCTAGAAGATGTATTCTACCTAGTTCTGGAGCCATCCATGTAACAGTTCTGGCATGATTAAAGTAGGATACAGGAAGCCTAGATTGGGTTAACTAGCTCATTATCAGCAACAACTGACAGCCTTGAGTTCACCCATATCACTAGTCTGCTTATGCACTCAGCATATTCTAGTTTATCAGTTGAGCAGGCTGGGAACCTTGTCAGGACTAGAAACTCTTGATTCTGTGAGACTTAGATTTGAGCTTCATAGAGCCCAACATAACTCAACTGATGGTGGTTCCATATCCATACCACATAGCTTCTAGGCTCACCAGTTAACTCAGCCATGTAAGGTTTTAGGGAACTATAGACCTGGGTTTAAGTCACTGTCAGTTGTCCTCCACCTTGCCCTTTTGCCTGTCCCCAGGAACTTGCCACTAAACCAAGTACTAGAGCTGAAGGTCTGTATGAATGCCTGGCCACCTCCCCAGCCCTTAATCCTAAGTTATAGCTGTAGGTACATAACCATGAGGCCAAAAATAGCACCTGTAGAATAATTAGCAGCGAGTAGCACCTGTGAAGTTTAATTGCCAAGCCTTCCTCAGCCTGTGAAAGTCAAGATCCTATCCATTCCTCTTGGACTCTTTTGTTAAGGCAGGTAAATAGTTTATGTGAACCTTCCTGGATTACCGGCCCAGGTTTGACCTTACAAGATTCTTTATCACCAACCATACTTTGGGAACTCCAACAAGCTAAACTTTTCATCCATGCTTTAAGGACATTTGAAGAAACTTGAACAGCCATAAAATCCCAGGTGCAAAGTCTGGGCAGGTGAGCGCTAAGCAGACAATGAGGCACCATAGCTGGATTTAGAGAACCTGCTGGGCTACAAGGTATAAGGCAGTTCGGTTTGAGTGATGTTCTTGTTACCAATGAGCGCTATTCCACAGAAAGAGTGCAGGTGCTAAGACATCCGTGACAAGCTCAGATTAGGGGTACTGTACCAGCTAACGTTTACTGAGCACATATCAAGATGTACACTGCCCTTTATCCAGAAAGTCATCACAAACCTCAGCTTAAGCCTCTTTTGTATGTTTAGTAACTTGCCCAAGTACAGAGCCATTAAATGATAGATCCCAGGTGAACTCAAGCCCATATCCCCCAAACCACAGTCATATTACACTACTGTGAGATTATTTCCACATACAGAACCAGAGACTGATGCCCCAGTTAAGTAGTTCCACTTCAAGAGATTAGTCCTGAATCCAGGCCCTAGCACTTCCACCTCCAATCTGAAAGTAACTGCTCCTTTAGCACATGAAGTAGCTTTCAGAGGGGATACTTGAGGAGTTTTAAGTTCTTGTATTTTGTCCCAGAACTAGCTCACGGCTGGGCAGACACCACGCTGACTCCCCCTTCACCCAGTTTTCAAGGCAGGCCAACACATCCCACATAGCTTACCGGATCAGCAGGCTGAGCCACCCTCCAGGCCTCTGGTTCTCCTGCTTCCCAGGCCAGCTGCATCTCAAGTTCCTCAGGTTACCACTGTGCACATTTGGCTTTATTTGCTTCTCCAAAGTCTTCCACCTGTTTCAGTATAATACCGGGTCCCTCCAGCTTAGCTTTACTGCATTAGGACTGTGCTCTAACCCATTCCTGGGAGCTGCCAGGGAGAGTACCCATGTGTAGCTGTTGACTGGACAAACTCATTCAGGTAGATAACATGCCAGGCCATAACTTACAGCTGTGGTGTGGACACCAAGCTCCTCTCAGTGAGGTCAATGAGTATGGCATCTCAGACCTAAGCCATCAGAATTTCTAGAAGCTGTTTAGTTACAATCTTAATAGAGAAATTCCTGTCAGTCCAGTTTCTAAAGATGATCTATATCCCAGGGTAGTGCCTAAGGAATTTGAGCTACACCCTTGGAGAAAACCCTAGTTTTCAAGGTTGATACTGGAACTACCATGTGGTGTTCCAGTTCAACTCACACTGGTATTTACTCTTTTCAGCTGGAGGAGACACGCGAGTCTTCAGGTTTAAGAGATTTTGGCAAATTCAAAATCATGTTTGTCTGGCTTTGGTAGTACACCTGTTCCCTTTTATCAGTGGCAGAAAAGAGATTTTAGGACAAGATTTTTTCAGAGCAATCCTGTAGCTGCTCATTTCTAAAGGAGTGTATCAGAAAGCTTAAGGGATAGAAAAGCAAGGGGCCCCTGTCCCCAAGACCTCGTCACAGAAGCCAGACTGTGGGTTTGCTCAAAGGTAGAAGGACGTTGGTTAGAGCAGGGAAGTTTCATTTGTCATCTAATAAGAGGCCAAGAAGTCACTGCCTGCTGGAAGCTTTTGAGTTTTGAGCTTCCAAGTTGAGACAGCAAGTCATTCCCTCAGGTTCTTATGTTGCAATTCAAACCTATCTATACAAACCGTATTGCCTAGGAAAGCTTACAGATGTAAGGACTTTAGTAGAGCTAGCCTCCCCACTCCAAGTACACAAAGGGGCACACCTAGCTCCTAAGCAGCCCACTCCTAAATAAGGTTCACTCGTGGGAGAAGGAACAGCTTTCCCAAACACAGTCTTTGTTTTTAGCTACCATGAGAGTTTTAGGCGTTTTCCCCCATCATGTAATGCCCGTGAGGAGAGCTTCCCCCATTAAGGGACAAGCAGAAAAAGCAGGGGTGTCGGGAGCAGGATTCTAGGAAACCCTGATAAGGACTCCTGCCTTTAGAGTAAGCCAGGTTGCACATCAGGCCCCTGCAAGTCACACGAAGGAGGCCAGCGAAGAGAGGCTGCTTCACACACTGCGGTTTACTACACAAGCAAGAAGAAACCCAGACAAGAAAATTCAAGGAGTTCGGCTTTCAGAGACTACAGTCCCACCCTGCACCCCCAATCTCCTTTCCCACAACCCTTCCTCTTAAGTCTTTATGCTAACACTTCCCCGCTTTTCTCTTTCTTTCCCGCAGCCTTCCTCTTAAGAAAGAGAGGGAGGGAAGAGGCTTTATACCAACACTTCCCAGCTTTTCCCTACTTTCTTCACTACAACCCAGACAAGCACCCAACACATACTATCAGCTACTCAACTTACCCCAGACACAGACTCCACCAACTGCAGGCAGCTTGTGCTATCGTTCGCCGTTTTATAGACGGTGAAGACTAAGTTCCCGCCCCACAGCCCCAAAGCACTCTGGGTGAGCGGCTACTCCTGTGGTTTCTCATTGGCTCTCTCACTCTCAATCAACAGCTCGTTACAGCCCCTCCAAGCACTTCCTGTTCCACGTGACCAATAGCGGCAAGAAGAAGAGGCGGTTTATTGTCCTGCTGCACACAGCACGAGCAAAAAAGGGAGCTTCCCACCCCCAGCGGCTGCCGTGATTGGAAAACGAGCGTAAGCCTCTTCGCTGAAAGAATATCATTATCCTTTGGGTTCGCCCTGCTTTCTTGTTGTTAGGAATCACCTGAAGTGCCTAAAAATCATTGAGTTTCAGGGCTGTATCCCGGAAGTGGTGATTTAGAAGGTCTTTGGGGAGGGCCTGCGAGTCTGTGGTTTGAGTAAGCACCTCCAGGATTTGCGTGTTTGGGGAAGTTGGCATAATACTAAAGAGTTGGTATTCAAACGTTTTTTTCCAAGAAATCCCTTCTGTTACATTTATCCTAATATTCTGTTAGTTGCTCCTTTAGATTTGAGCTTCTCCAGTAGCTTCCAAAAATAAGCAGTTTTTCCTGGAAAGGGAAATACAAGAGTTTAAGAGGCAACTGGCTAGTATTGATTTTCGCAGTACACCCTCACCCCCTGCCACCTCCTCAACCAGTGAGCCACAGATGTGTGTTGGGTATCCTTTGTCAGCCTGTTCAGCTGGATCGGTTTGTGACCCTAAAGTGAACTTCCAGATGAGTAGGGGGATAGTGTAGGTAGAAGCCTTTGAAAAGAGGGAACTGGGGTGTGGAATGAGAAAGTTTTAGGACCTCACTGGCAGGCCTGGGCAGCTGGAAAACTGTGGGAATACTTTTGGGAAGAAGGTGGCTTTTTGTGCATCATGGGCTGTGGCAAGAGAACTTGATTTACACCCGCCCTAGTATCAGAAATGCTCCAAGAAAGAGCAAAGGTTAAATACCATAGGTTTTTTGTTTTTTGGTAGTAATTTGCAAAATGGTTCTTTAAGCCTCATTACTTTCCTAATCAAAATAACAGTCAATTCACTGTTTCTCTCAAAGTTTGGCTCGTGTGTATTTTGCTACAATGAAAAATAAATAAAACATATCCTGATTCCCATTGGTAGCAAACTTTGCATGTCCCTGATACCAAAATCTAAAACCTGTCTGTGATCATGTGAGGCAGGTGGCGACTCCACCCATCTGTTTGCTAAATGGACACGCTGCAGTGCTCTGTGGAAGGGAACTAGATCTCAGTAAAGATTTTCTGGCCGGGCGTGGTGGCTCACGCCTGTAATCCCAGCACTTTGGGAGGCAGAGGCAGGTGGATCACTTGAGGTCAGGACTTCAAAACCACCCTGTCCAACATGGCGAAACCCCATCTCTACTAAAAATACAAAGTTAGCCGGGCATGGTGGTGCATGCCTATAATCCCAGCTACTTGGGAGGCTGAGGCAGGAGAATCGCTTGAACCTGGGAGGCGGAGGTTGTAGTGAGCCAAGATTGTGCTGCTGCACTCCAGCCTGGGCAACAGGAGCAAAAAAAAAAAAAAAAAGAAAAGAAAATTTCTGCCAGTTCATTGCTGATCTTTTTCCTCTAACAACTGTGAATACTCCCTGTATTATCTATAATATTCTGAAATTATATCTGGCATTCACAAATATTACCTTTTTTTTCTTTTGATTCTGCACAGCAGCATGGTAGAGCAGAAAGGACTCTGGAAAGGACTGCAGTCTGAACTCCAGGGCTTTCTCACCATTCACCTTGGGAATGACTCACAATGAGTTTCAATCTCTGCTCCAGCAGTTACAAGCTGTAGGATCTTGCAGAAGTTATGAATCATCTCTGTGCTTCATTTTGCTCATCTGTAAACAGGCTAGTAGTATAGCAGCTGCCTTGGGAGGCTGTTAAGAACTTTAAATAAGTTAATATTTGTTAATCCTTGCAAAAGTGCCTGGCACACAGTAAGTGCTCCCTGAATGTTTGTTACTAAATAACTTCCACGTCCCTCCAACCCTTCTCACTCTCCTTTTTCTCTTCTTCCTTCCTCTGTGCTATTTGCCACATGTTCCTTCTTATGCATTTTCCTTTGCAATCAATTAATTATTTTAAATCAAAACCCTAGAAGTCATTCTCTGATTTTTTCATTTTATCATTTTCACTGCATGCTTGGTCTACCAATTCTGACTCCTAATGCAACCTAGTTATTTATGTTTTTTCACCATAGCTTCAGCTCCACTTCACATCTTTCTCAGGGCTTATCAGCTCATTGCAAAACCTGCTCTGGTCCCCTCCTTCCTCAACCCATCCTCATAATTGCCACAATAATTACATTTCTTAAATAATAATATTTACTGTTTTATTTTACTAACATGACATGGTACACCATGCTATGGACTTTGAATTTTCTTTAAAATGCAATCGAAATTCATGAAATGACTTCAGCAAAGAGTGACATGATCTGATGTATCTTTAAAAGATGCACTCTGGGTGCTGTGTGGAGAACAGAATTGTGGGAGCCAAGAAGAAACATAGACCATCACAAAACTGTGATCAAATGAAAGATGGAGGCAGTGCAGATGAAGGGAAGAAGACAGCATAGAAGTAGACCTTGCAAGTCACACAATAAAGCAGGGACAAAGTAGTACCAATAAATGTTTTATGATTGGTTAAGAAGGCACTTGATTAACTTGCAAAATTGTATGCAAACACACTTTGTCATTCCCTGACTGGCTCACAGAAAATGTCAGTTGAAATGGTTAATGTTCATATCATTTATTGTATTTAATATGCACCTTAAGTTACCATAGTTAACTTATTTCTGCATTGTTTTCTCTCTGCTTGCAGCATTTTTGAGGCAAACATGTTCCAAAGAAGGCCAAAAAAAGCCCAGCAAGGTTGAATTATGGGGAAAATTCACTGCAAAGATACAATGCATTTGAAAAAACTGCACCTGCAGAAGTCTACTTGAAAAACCTGGATTTATTCTCTATCTGTGCCTCCCATATTCTAGGAAATGTTTGCACATAAGATGTACAGAAAATGTCTGTCTTTGCCCACAGTGGGAAAGGAAAGGCCATTCTGTCTTTTGTTAGCAGTTCAAGGTTGGCTTTAGAGCTCATTAGGGAGAACCATGTCTTGACCAGTATCCTTCATCACTGAGGACACTGGTGGCCCTATGTGTTGGTGAGGTGCCACCTTTTCATACTCAGTCTTTTTCTAATGCAGTCACTCCAGAGCCATTGCTTAGCCAATGATCTCTGTCCTCCTGTCTCACATAAATGAACAGCCCCATCTCTGCTACATTCAAGTACTTACTATTTGTGTCCAAGTCTTTCGATGATAAGAACGGCCACAGTTTTCAAAGGATCTGGGGTTTTCCACTCATGCTTTCCTGCATTTTTTCTCATTTCATATCACCATGACCTGCCACTACCCTTGTTCCCACCTGCCTCGGTCATGCCATGTTCCATGAGCATGGGGGTGTGGATTGGTGGCACCTCATGATTTCATTGTTGACAATTCACATAGAAACGATTTGCCTTTATTCAGTAAATTAATATGGATTGAACATAAGAGTAGAGAATTCAGTTTTCTAAGCCACAATTTCTGCTTTTAAGAAGTGTGAAGGCTACTTGAAGGGAGAGAACACCACAATAAAAAGAGTTTTTCATGGTGCCACAGGGCAAGTACAAATACTCTTTTCTAAAAGCTCACAGGGAGGCGAGGTCTATGGGGGGATGGAACCTACTCACAAAGGAATTTGAGCAGGATCATGAAGACATAGAACGTGCAGCGATGAGAGCCATGGAAAGGAAACGAATGCAAGATGTAATGGGCACGAAAGATTATGAACCAACCCCATGTAGTTTACTGCGTCTACTGGGCCTATTAAAAGGCATATTTCTTTCATTAGCTATGTACTTTATGATCAGGTTTTATGCCCTGGCCCTATGAAAGGAACTTGAATGTAGAATGTTTCACAGGCAGGGTGGGCATACTGATTAGAGCACTTGCGTCCTTACTAGCCCTGCTGCTTCCATAAACATTTCATCAGGATTTTTCATCAGTTCACATACTCTGCGAGGCTCTTTAGACATTCAAGCAGTGCTGCCAAGGGGATGTTTGGGCTCTTAAGTGGTGATGACAAAATATGCTTTTATGAACCCTCTTGCTCAATAAACACAGCCTGGCATTTTAAATGGCAGCACATCTCAATTTTGTGAGAGGGTCTGCCTGAGAGGATTGACTTGAAGCTACATAGCAAAAAGGAGATGTTAGTCCACATTTGTGTGTCCTATTTGCAAGAGCAAAACAGACCTGAAGATGGAGCTGCAGAGAGAGGGGAGGCACATGACCAATAGCAAGGAAGCCTTCAAGAATCCTTTATTCTTGAAGAAGTATGCATCAGACTGGGAAGAAACTCATTTTTCTTTACTTTAAAAACTTCAGTAAATTTGGGCTAGGTGCAGTGGCTCACACCTGTAATCCAAGCACTTTGAGGAGGCCAAGCTGGTGGATCGCTTGAGGTCAGGAGTTGGAAACCAGCCTGGTCAACATGGTAAAACTCCGTCTCTGGAAAAGGAAAAAAAAAAAAAAAAACAACTTTAGTAAACTTAATGATTTCTACTTTTTGGGAGAGTTTTAGGGCTTTCATAATCATGTTTGTGTTGATCTACAACAGCAGAGATAAGCAGCTATTCAGCCTTTTGAACACTGAAAAGAGACCCAGCACTCTTATACATTAAGTAGTTCATGCTGATTTGATTGCTATACCAGTACTATGGTGACCATTTCTGATGAAAGATTAGTAGGTGATCTCAAGGTAGTTCTCAACCTCTTCTTTTACAAGCAGTGCAAAACAACAATTGGATATCCATAGTGAATGCATTCCTTGATCTTACCTTGGTAACTGACTACCACTCCACCCCCCAAGTAGACTCCCTAGTTGTTTTGCCTCTTATTCTCACAAAGACAACGCTACTCTCTGTTAAATGCAAAATTAACTTTCAGATAATCATCTTAAAGTTAATTTTGCATTTAACAGAGAGTAGCGTTGTCTTTCAAACAAATAGTGAGAGCTGAACTGCACATTTTTTTATTAGGCCCTTCAACTTCTCAGCATCCTTGGTTTAGCCAATGTATGGCATGGCTCAAGTGTTCAGTACAAATTTGTTAGATGAATATGTGAATCAATACTTAGAATAAGAAGCAGGCATGTTGCTACACCTTGCCAGATATCTCTAGGGTCCTAAAGGAAGAGGATCAGTGTTTAGTTTCATAATTTTTCTAAATGCTAATTTCTGTCTATGAATTGTCACAAAACTACACTTACAAATCACTCACATGGTCATGCATTCCCTTTATCAGGAGTAGTGCCTGACATGCAAATTCTAAGAAACTATTGAATGGATGAGTAGGTGGGATAGCTGGGCTGTGCCTGATTCTGTGTGATCTTTTCTAAGATTTGAATATTCTAGGACAAATCACTATTTCTTAGAGGATCCTCTTTGGGGCCTAAATATCATTGTGGGGCAAGGTGAAGATTCAAATTTGAGACTACCATACTCATAAAAAACCAAACCAAACCAAACCAAAAAACACCAGGATGGGCAAGCTAGAGACCACTGGCCATTTATTGTGCTTATTTAAGTTTTAAGATTGATTTCTGTTTAATTCAAAGGTACCCTGGGTTGTCTGAGGATTGATTGTCTCTACTCTGTCACCCAGTTATTTTACTAAATTTTGTGACCTTAGGTAAAGCCCTGAACACTTTAAGATCTTAGTTTTCTCATCTGTCAATGGACAAAGTTATCCTTCATAAAAGCAGGCACTTAGGACAGCTTTGGCTACTTCACATTTGAAGGGAAATAATAGTAATAATTAATTTTAAGATTTTTAGAAAAAAATTCATTGTATCAGTCAAGCCTTTAAACCTAACCATGCAATATCATTCTTTTTCTTTCTGCCTTCAAATTATTTTTAAAATCAGCTGAAAAAATTCCTGATAATGCAACTTGTTTTCACAGCAGTTCAGTTGAGCAGAATAACGGACCCTAGGGAGGACTAATTCTTGGTCCTCCTTGCCTTGGCTTCTCGGTCTGTGAATAGTTATATACAGTAACTTTAATGGGTCGTAAAAAGACCATAAATCTATTGCAGAAATGGCCACATCTGTGTTTTAGAAAAGCAATGGGTTTTTTTTTTTAAGTTATTTTAAAAGTTAACCAGAAATTATAGTCATTTTTCTGTATTTCTGTATTTTAAGTTCTCATTTGTAGATATTAGGATTAAAGGTATAATGTAGCAGTTTTCCATCCTTTGTCTATATAGTTCAACATATATGTGGTTTTTCGCTAATAGTTTTTTTTTTGAGTATGCTTGAATAATATTCAGCTCAAAGTCAAGTCACCTGTAATGTCATGATGCACACTTGTTGACATATCCGTTGCCTTATTAGTCGGAGGACATTTCAGGAGCAAGGACACTGTGATATCTATTACTTTAACCTCCATGACAGTCAGAAAGAGCAGGTAACCAATAAATGCTTTTTAATATAAAAATGGAGGAGAGAGATCCAAGATGGCCGATTAACAGCAGCTCAGGATTGTAGCTCCCAGTGAAAGCGCAGAGAGCGAGTGGAAGCCGCACTTTCAGATGAATTTTTGTTGCCCACAGACAGGGAGATTCCCAGTGGAGGAGGCACACGGGTCGCCAGTGCAACTTTTTTGGCTGGTGCAGCTGTTTTGCTGGCACCCTGGCATGGCGCTTCTCGGTGCGGAGTATACGGGATGGGGTGCCCCTTGAGTTGGGCTCGGCTGGTCCCATCCCCACAAGGAGAACAGCAATTGGAAACGCAGAGGACTGAGAGTTTCACAGCAAGCACAGCTGAACCGGGAAGGTCCAGCTCTGTGGGGAAGGGGCATCCACCAAGGGAAAACTAAGAAACAGAAAAAACTTCATCACCAGGCGGAGAGATATCCAAGATGGCCGTTTAGCAGCAGCTCAAGATTGTAGCTCCCAGTGAAAGTGCAGAGAGCGAGTGGACGCCACAATTTCAGACAAATTTCTGTTGCCCACAAACTGGGAGCTACCCAGTGGAGGAGCCACATGAGTCGCCAGCATGATTCTTTTGGCCGGCGTGGCATGGCGCTTCTCAGTGTGGAGTATACAGGACTGGGTGCCCTTTGAGTCACGCTCAGCTGGTCCCATCCCCACAAGGAGAACAGCAATTGGAAGCGCTGAGGACTGAGAGTTTCACAGTAAGCACAGCTAAACCCGGGAAGGCCTAGTTCTGTGGGGAAAGGGCGTCCGCCAAAGGAAAACTAAGAAACAGAAAAAACTTCATCACCAACAAGCCGGACGTCCACTCAGACCCAATCTGAAAGTTGGCAATTACAAAGACGACAGGTGGATAAATCCACAAAAATGGGA